>JAVSBS010015508.1:96199-124441 GCA_033124195.1 Coracias cyanogaster | reverse complement strand
CCCCGCCCCACCACAGGCTGTGGACAGAGAAAGGAAAAAAAGGTTTTAAAATGCCTTTTTGAATTGAGATAAGGAAAGTTTAATACAGAAACACGTAAGAAACAACCACAGTAACAAAAGCAATAACAACAGTAAGAAAGCAGCAATACACAGAAATGGGCAATACCAGGGACAAAAGGGACGGACCAACAGCACACGCCTGCACCGAACCGCTGAACCTGGAACTGGCCCCGAACTGGAACCGGCCCCGGGGCATGATGTTAGCATGGTATAGGATAGCAGAGCTGCACCAAATAACCCTGTCCTGGCCGAACCAAGACAGATACTACAGTGTGACCCTCAGTCTTTTTGCTCAGCAGGCCCATAAGTCTGTGTTCTCACTTTAACAGCTAGGATCATAAGGAAAGTAATCCCTAATCCACTTGCACGAGATTCTCTAAGCTTGAAAAAGAACATCAGCCGCTTCATAAGGCTGCCGACACTGCAGAATCCCTGTGAAAGCCTCCATACTCTACTACTTTGTACACCTCAATAAATATCAGTGCTTCCCAGCAGACTGCTCAGAGGTATAAAGCAGCCTTCATAAGCCATTGCCAACTCTAGATATACAGTCACTGCTAAGGATTCTTTCCCCTTTAAAATTCAAAAGAGTAACTTGGGATGTCTTTTGTCTACATCGTTTTTAACCTGACAGTGTTCCATTCTGACATGCTATCCCTTTCCCACTCTTTCCCCATGAAAACTGAGGCAAGAGTGTTTGCCTTGTCAGTTCTTAGCATAGCTGTTACTGTATGGTAATTTTCTAAGGATTTATTTTCTTTCTTCAGCTGCTTTAAAGAGTTAAATGTAAACTTTTCACATTGTGAGTTTTTAACACCTATTGAGTTTTAATAGATTTGGGTTGTTTAGGGTGAATTACCTGTATATTTAACAAAAATATAAGCCAAAAAGGTAGAAGAGTAGAGGCCAAAAAAAGAAAGTGTAGGCACAGAGCAGTAACAATAACAGAAGAGGATGAGGGAAATGCAGCGTCAGGTATCAGCTTAATCAGGGACCAGGCTGGTTGCCAGCTACTACATTAGTGCTCAGAGATTTCCCTTTCACTCTTTTCTTGGCTGATTGAAGTGGTTATCCAGCAGGTATCTGAATCCAAACTGTGCTATCAAAGCAGCTTCTATTCCTGCTGTTCTTTAGGGGAAAAAAAAGTGCCAGTAGCTCTCCAATGTCCATGAAAACAACACTGTACCTTCTTGCAGCGGCCAAAATTTGATGGGCCAGTGGGCAGTTTCATCAGGTGATGTGGAAGTAAATTAAGTACTCAAAGGAATTTTTTTTTTTTCATTCTGCCTCCTAATTAAGATAGAATACTTAGGTGTTTTTCTTAGGAGCAGTCTGGCCTGGATCCAGAACATAGATACCAATTAATTATTTAAAAAAGAATATTTTGTTCCAAAAATTTAGATTACTATATTTTAATTAGATATTTTAATATGCTGGTCAGTAAATGTCATTTTGGAGAACTTAGAACAGAAGAAGTTCAAAGAAAGATGAGCAATTATATATAACATAAAAGAATCTAGATGCAGTAAGGCACAAGTCATATTACTAAGTGTATTTAAATGCTAACTGAAACTTTCTCTGAAATACTACACACTAAATTCTGCAGCTTCAAGCTACTTTAGGAGAATGAGAAAGTAAAATTTCTCAGGAAGAGATTCTGCCAAGCTGAGTGAAAAACTACCATACATTAATAGTGAGACGTAAGAAAAAATGAGGGATTTGGCAGCAGATGCTTCCATGCCTCCCAGTCTTACATAAAAGATATTTCTAGTGGTGTTTCATAAGTCAATGTTTATTGGAAGTGCAAATAGCATAGAGTTTCTTGTTACCAGCTGGACTAACAAAGTAATATTAAGTAAACTCATAAAACATAGAGGAACCAGAATATTCAAGTAGCAGGTGGAGATTCAGGCTTTTTCACAATCCATTTAAAGCAGTTACAGCCCAGTTCCCTTACTTCTGGAAACACTATCAGTTCTTTCCTTGTTCAAAATGTTAGCTGTTAATAGTTAGCCCTTCTTATGTAAACTAACACATTTTTATGGAGAGGGTACAGTAATAGCACATGGCTTTGGAGCTGCAGTAGTAACTAACTACGGTACCTGCATTGCTGTGGTTTTGAAATTGGTTCTCTGGTGTTTCCCAACATGAATACTGTGTCAGATGTCAGAATTCATACTACTGTTTATAGCTTTTTTATTTGGTAGATGGAAGAACAGCCTGATTTTGGTTTTGGTTTTGTAATTTTTTGTGTTTTTTTTTTTTAATTATATTTTATTATGTATTACTTTATAGCACTTCTCACAGTTTTCTTCTTCCTCAGTTTTTCTTCCTGTAGAAAGGACTTTGGAATAGATAATATTTTGTTTTAGTTTGTTATCAACCCCAGGAGAATAAAGATGTGTTGGCTTCTTTGAGGTAACTGGAAAATAGGCAGATGAATTTACACTGCCCCTTCTGAATGAAAAACAACCTTATTTCCTGAATAGAAGAAGGTAGAAGCTTAATTTGGACTACAAAATTGGAAATAAATTAATTCTAAATTAAATTAACCTTGGCTGGTTTTACTCTCTCCTTGTTTGTTCTTTAGGTATGAACAACCTAAGTGTGATAATGGTGCCAGAGCTCACCCAACAAAAACAAAGGATTTGTACAAAGGACGCCAGCTTCAAGGTCAGTGAAACAGATAAACTTGGTTTCATGCATTCCAATCCTTTTTTTTTTCACTGCAATAAATTAGAATGCAATTTCTTACCCTATATTTAAACAATGTTTCTTTTAGGTATCACTATATTGATTTGCCACTTACTGAAGTCTTTGACTTTGGAACAATGTATGTAAATATGGGTCTTGGGATGTTGTCAGAGAAAGTAAGGCTGATTTTTCTCTGCAGTTTAAAGGCAGTCGCATTTGCGTACTGGAATTATTCCTTGCTGTTGTCATGCCAGGGAAATCAGCACGTGTCCGAAATAAATTGGCCTGTACTTCATAGTCCTTGTTCTAGTAAAATCCATGGGAAATTGACCTCTGTCTTCAAATCAGATGATACAAAAAATGTATCATCTACTTACTTTTTCTTCCAAGATCACTCTTGTCAGTTTACCTCAGAATAATATTATTTTAGTCTTCTCTGTTGTAGGATCAAACCTTCTTTTTTTATTATTTTTTCACACTTTTTATAAGCATGTGAGAGCTCTTACCTCTAGTTAGTTGAGCTACACAGAAGTCAGTAGACTTTCTTCATTTTTGAGATGGCCTTTTATATGTTTGAATAACTTGACGTGTAGAAGGTTTAAGGGATTTTGCACATCTTATGAGGGAATTATGAATCACTGTCAGCTATTGTAGAGAGGCAGAACCAAGCAAATAATATAGACAGCTTTTTTTGTGTCATGGAAATATTTCTGTTTAACCACCCAGAGAAACATCTAGACAATGATTCTGACCTAAACATGCCTATCAGTGTTGAAACGCATATTGAATGAAGTGCACATTAATACTCTCTGTCATGAAGCAAATTTAATTACAAGGTATAATAAAAAAAAATCAAGGAAGATGAATGATATGTTACAGCATGTATAATTGTACCTTGTGTTCTACATAGAAAGAAGACAATCAAAGGTAGACAAGGAAACATTCATGCCATTTTAGATAGTTCTGTTATTTTTTTCCGGATTTTATCTGGAGTGGTGGTTACAAGTCTGGTCATCTGTGTTCAGAAAAATGGATACAGAGAAAAAGTTAGCTAGCACTAATGGATCAGGGAAAGTGGCTACTGCTTCATTTAGACAAACAAGACAAAGTCCAAAGGCAATATTGTTCCTCTGAGGCTAGGAGGAGGAGGAGAAACTTTTGTTCTGTGACAACTGAGCACAAAGAAAAGAAAAATAGATATGAGCTGCCCTGAATGAATTTCATCTGGGACCTCTAAAGTGGTTTGCAACTACTACAGAAGTGAGGCAACAGCCTTTGTAAGGACTAGTAAAGGGGCAGAAAATCTGGTTATTTTTTATGAAAGGGGGAGTGGGGTACTCACTCTGCATTATAGCTTATCACTTAAGATACCAAACACATATATATACTGAGAGGTTAAAAGCTGCACTACAAGTTCATTTTGAAGCATGAATTTCACAGCTCTTAGAAATTGTCTCAATTTCTGTCTTCACCAAAAAAGAGATGGATCGTGCCTGACTTGCAATTTTGCTGTTTGGCTTCTCAGAGGAACTATAAGTGCTGCATAAATCCTCAGATATTTGAAATAGTGGCAAATATATACCTCTGTTGACAGTCAGATTGATGATGTTTATTCATCACTTTGTCAGTCAGTACTTGCTTACTGAAGTTACTTACTGCTGTTATAATTTCAGGGAAGTTAGCAGGTATTCCAGGGATAATACAGGAAATATTTTGGACCTTACTGCAGCCTTTCAATACTTAAAGGGGGCCTATGAGAAAAATGGGGACAGATTTTTTAGTAGGGCCTGTTGTGACAGGACAAGGGGTAATTGTTTTAAAGTAAAAGGGTAGACTTAGACTAGTTATAATGAAGCCCAGAGAGCTGGTAGAAGCCCCATCCCTGGAGACATTCAAGGTCAGGTTGGACTGGGCTCTGAGGAACCTGATCTAGTTGAAGATGTCCCTGCTCGTTGCAGGGGGGTTGTACCAGAAGATCTTTGAAGATCCCTTCCATCCAGAACTAACCTATGATATTTTACAATCCTTACTCCATGCAAACCAATGGAAAGTTGGCCATCTTCAACAATTCATTTAAACACCACTTGCATAGTTACAAACTTGGATAATTACTTAATTTCATGTGTGGTTTGTCTGAGTAAAAGAACTTGCACTCAGAAGAAAGTATAGAAGTTCAGAAGCTGAAGCAACAAGTTTTGCACTAAAAGATATCACTTGCTGTTTTTTCTGCTAAAATTTTTGAGGAAGCATTTGCTGGATGGAATCTTAGAGGGAGGATGGGCAGGTGAAGGGTTTAAGCTTTCACACATCTATATTTTATCCAAACTGGTAGTACTTTTCCAGTGAAACAAAAAGAACTTTCCATGCTGTAAACTACCTTTTCATTTTCTTTTTCTACTTTATGGTATTTTGCTTTATGTGAGCTTTAGTCCAACAAACTACTACACCAATGTGAGTTCATAATTATCATAAATTATTATGTACTACATGGATTTGCTTTCCTATATCTTCTGTTGCTTAATCTTTGACTTCCAAGCGCTTTATATTATTTTAAGATGAGACAAATACCAAAATTTCCTTACATTTCTTAAATATGTGTTAGGTAGAACTTCAATTCTGCAGCAGCATGGAATAATTAAATGCCTATAGAAATATGAGGGGGAAGCAGTTACTTCACAGTTGCAATTGTGTTAAAGTGTTTATTTTTCTTCCTCTGTGTTAAGGTTTTCTCTTTTCTCTCTCTCAACTCATCTATTAAATTCTCAAGTCCTCATCTGGCAAATTTCTTATCATATGAACAGTACCTCAAATAAAAATGAATTGAGTTTACATTAGATAGTTTTTAGAAAAAAGGAAATTGAAAGAGGATCTTGAACAGATGTAGCTAATTGTTGAAAATAACATGTCAAATTGCACAAACAGCTATATAAAAGACCCCTTTTTAATAGAAATGAGCCACTGTTACTCAACATTTCTCTATAGTAAGCAGTGTTGCAAAGGCATGTTTACATTTTTGTTGTCTAAATTTAATACAGCATCTGATTGCTGAGTGGTGCCAGGACTGAATAGAAAAATGTAGGTTAACTGTATACTTACTGTCAAGGAAGAGTACATTTTTTAAAGGATGGGTTTTCGATTTGCAGCTTATAGCCACAAAAATGCAGTAGCCCTGGGTGAAACCACTGTGACTGCCTGCCATGTAAAACCAGAAAGATTCAAAACCAATTACTTTACTAGTATGGATGATCTTAAATTGGATAAAACCCACTACTGCATCCTCAGGTGGATTAAATTGGCATAGTTCTGCAACTACACTGATTTATACCACCTGAAAATTTGAACCCGTTATATGTTAAGCCAAATATTTTTAGCAATAATTTGCAAATAAATCAAGATGCAGTTTTTGGCAAACACTGATATCTTGTTAAGGCAAAATTGTAGAAGGTAAGGGCCCCTTGGAGACTATGGCAAAATTCCCACTGATTTAAACCAAGCTAAGAATATATCCTCACATCAGAAAGGTAAGTTAATATAAAGCATCTGAAATAGAAGGCCAATTTAATGTTTGTAAGGACAATAAAAGCCACCTGTATCTGTTAGATTGGGCTGGAAGTTATATAATAGTAATTCTTCCCATTAGATTTCTAGTCCTTTTTCTAAAGGCAAAATATTTTTCTGAGGTTACTTGTGGTTTTGATCCTTCTTGGAAACTAGTTATTCAGAGATAATGAAAATGAACCCAACAAGGAGTATAGAGAATGTCACATACTGGGGAAACAGTTTTTTGCTTTTCTCACAGTCAGAGTTTTCATGTTTTGACCTTTTGTTCTCCTCTGTGTTACATGTATGTAGAAGCCTTATGATGAACTGACATATTCTGTAAAGAGTCTTGAAAGGTTTATTTCAGACTTTTGGATAACTGGCATTATTAAACAGAAATACAGTTTTCTACACAAGCTGGTCAAGACCATTTACAAGGGTATAGCATGAATGCTATAGTTAAACTAAGCCTGTAGTATGATGGAATGAGGTGCAGGTGCCCCTGTATTTTGCTAAAATCATGAGTGATATTAGATCAAATTCAGCCAAGCTAAAGAAGTGTTAGTTCCTGGAACTGTATTTTTTCAGGCTGGGATTATAGATGAATGTATATGTATTCACTATGTTTTAATAGTTAGTAAAATATTTTTCAGCACACACTCTCAATAGATTTATATTTGTTTATCATTATATAGATTACTACTGTACTAATATTTTAAGTACATTGTAAAACAAACCCAAATATAGAAATTTTTAAAAGGATGAAATAAATACAATTTTATTTTTTTAAACTTTATTTGTTAATAGTAAAAAGACTATTTTCTTCCCAAACTCAAATTGATTGTGCCTTCCCTGGAGTGCATGCACTCTACTTTGAATACCAATGCCTCAGACAGTGGACAACATAACTGTTCATAAAGCTAGTCTTCCTTCTACTCTAAGCAACCTGGAAGAAAGGGACTTGAATATGTAAGAGAGCAAGACATGGTAGCATAGTGAGACAGTGCCAGACCACTCAGCTAATTTACCTCAAGGGAAATATTTTTTTTAATTTAAAAAGTATGCATTGAAGGCAACAAGGCTCTGTTTTAGGCTCTGCTGTGTGTGAGGGCTGGATAAACTTTGGATAATCCTTTAAATACTTAACCTGGGTATTTATCTGGTTTTTCTGTAATAATAATTTTCATCACCAAGACCTAAAATTTGAAAAGTAAGTGGAAAAACTTGAGAAGTATTATAGGAAATGTGATTTTGATCACACAACATTCTTCATTGGAATACCCTTATCTTTTGTGCAGAAAAAAAATTTAAAAGTCCAAATAAGTAAAAGGCACACAAGCTTGAGAGAGGGACACAACGTCAAGCTGCATTTTCAGACTTTACTGGGTTTCTATGGTTTTTGTAGCTTTAAATCAGACCATTAATTTTGTTTACATTTCATTTTGATTTGTTTAAGTTTCTCCTTTTCTTTAACACAGTATGTGTTTTGAAGTTCCTATAGTTGTGATACTTCCTCTCATACAAAATTTGAGAGGGGAAACTGTAGTTTGGAAATGACAGTGCCTTATTAACTGTAATACAATCTACTGACTTGGGTGAATGTGCAGGTTCAGTAAATCCATCTACTATAAGTCCTGAAAGTCTTCATTTTCTATTTTCTCAAAATAGTATAGCTCTTCACTGCTGAATATTTCCTTTTCCTGAGATGCTGATCTCAATTAACCCAGCTGGAATCCAGTAGAATGCATCAATTACATATAAGTTACTGTAGATTTCTACTGGTGAAATAAGATCAGCATTTCACTCTTATTTTTGTCCTTCCTGGCAATCCCACATCTCTCTGAAAAGCCTCACTTCAGATGCTTCTCATTACGATTTTCAATCCTAGAACATTTGTCCAAAAATATGAGTACTCTGAATTTTTACTGAGTTAATAAGCATCTGAAACGTTTCCATTTCTAACATCTAGGGTTTATTCAGTGACACAAGAAGGTTCCAAATTAGAAAAATCGGCATCTTTGCTTGGCCTCTTAGACAGATTACAAATTCTCAGTTTGTACAAGAGTATGGACAACTGCCCCTTCTGCGCTGCAACCCAAAGCCATAAAACTGCTCTCCATCCAGGGCCTAAGCTCTGCTAGTTGCTGTTTTAATACTGTGGTGGTTTACAGTCTAAGCCAAGCTGAGAATGTTAAAGTATTACTTCATTGAAATGTCTTGATACATACCTCTTGTATAGTCAATTAACATACTTGATAACAAAAAAAATCCCTTAAAACTCTTTGTTAAATATGGTTGTGATGAACTACAGGTTGTTTTCTGATTTCACAGCCTACTAGTGACTGTTCTCAGCTATAGTTTTGTCCTGTGGATCTTTATAAGATCAGTTTAACCTTGGCATTCAAGCAGTTAATATTTTCTCCTGAAAATCATGCATGAAGGCTGTTTAACTCATTTGTTTCTTTTATGCCTGTATTACTGAAGAGAAACAAAAGTATTCTAACTGCTCAATTTTCTTCCTGTTGTAATGACTTTGCTTACTGTGTTTCTGATAGGATAATCCAGCACTGACCCTGAACATTTTATATTTTGTGGAGCAAAACTCATGATATAAGTTATGAGTGAATTATTTGTGGATAAGTACAGTTTGCTTTTGGTTGTTGGCAGTACATCTTCTTTTTCCAAAGTTAGAGAGAAATAATCGGATGTGCTCAAACCACTGTGATGCAAGACCCACAGCCAAACAGTCATCTTGTAAAGTGTCTTACTTCAAAGGCATCTTTAAAAAAAAGAAAGTGATAGAGGCTTAACTGCTTTTCCTTTTGAGGTATGTTTCATTATACTTCTGCAGTTGCTCCATTTTAGACCATGAGCACATCAGGTTTCATAAGGTATCAGATGGTTTCTCAGCTAAAATGTTGACATACCATGACTAGCCTAGCTCATCTTGTTTACTGCAGTTTCACACAGTTCTTCATTTCCTCTGTGTAGTCTGGTACTGGCACCAAGTAAAAAATAGGCTTACCTTATTATACATTCTTAAACATTTGACTGACAAAACCTTTGTTTTTAAAGATAACAGCTAAGTAATTGAGTATTTCTGATCATAATGCAGATTGTATACATATGCCTGCCTTCCCATGAGCTTCAAAACATTAGGTCAATTGGCATGCAACTTTCTCCACTGAGCTCTGATTTAAAAGGATAATATTTTTATGGTGTAACCAGCTTTTCAGCTACATGAGCTAATATTTAAAATACTATATTCTGCTATTGAATCCTAAAAGTCTGAGTTGTCAAACAACCATTTGTTGTTGCTGGCTGTTTTGAATGAGCCTATAACTATCATCCTGAGCCCTATACTTCTTTATTTACCAAGAGATAATTGGCAAAAAGGCTCTTTGCAGAGCAGACCAGACTAATTAAGTGTTTGAACTATGACCAGAAAACACTGATAAAAAGCTGATGTGAACCTTCATGGCAGCGATGGCAGAACTGAATAGTTGTGTGGCAAGGATGAAGGAAGGGGCCTGCCTGGAGCCTGGCAGGGCCTGCAGGGAGGACAGGAGAGGTGAAACTCAACATTGAGTTGCAGAGGGATGCTAGAGGGTGAGGCTTGCTCCTCCTCAGCTGCGTAGTGCTGGAAGAGGCAGGGGAATGTCTGCTTCCCCTTCCAAAGCAATACCTATCACCTCTAACATAAGGGGCTGCAGGAGAAAGACTGACTTTCTAGTCCTCTGCTATCCTGAGCATCTGGGATGCCTTTCCAGTACTGGAGGCTTCAGGTCAGTGGCAGCTTAGTGAATAGTCCTTTCTAGATGTTACATCCACTACAGGCTGGCAGCCTGAGACAGAGGCAGTGGGGGATGCTGATCAGGCAAAGATGTGGTTGTCAAAGAGGTGATGTCCATGTCTGCAGTCCAGTAAGGTAAATGTAACACCAGCATTCTTGGTGGATGGCAAGAGGGATGCAGGTAGCGCATAGGCTCATATGGCAAGGACTGGCTCAGTCAGAGTGCCCACACTGTAGCACAAAATCTTATTTGAATACTGAGTAGTGATGGCCTGTGGAGGACATTGGGCTTCTCACGTTCTTCTCATGACTATAGAAGTCTACTGGTCAAACCATCATATAAAGAGGGGAGTCTACAGCACTAAGTCCTGAGGCCACTACTCTGGCTCCAGAGCAGCTGAACCTCCCAAGAGGACTCTGTCTCTTTAACCTACAACAGTTCTCTTGGGCTTTAGGATTTAGTAGCTTCAATATTATTGCTCTAGTCTGCCTACACCATTATATTGTAGTCTCCCAGTGGGCAGTTTTGCTTCAGAGAAAGAAAGGCCTCCAAGTTATTTTTCAAGGCTCTGCCAATCACATTTATTTCCTGTACACCCACTTGTCTCCATCCCCCCACACTGTCTGTAATTACTAATGGTCTGGCCACAGTTCTTGATACTACTTTATTTTTGCCTCAGTTCCTTTACAGTACAATATCTTTCCCCCAACCTAAAGCAGAAATGTGAAACAAACAAAAAAAATGCCCAAACACATAACTTATGAGATTCTGTAACTTACAGTTATGTGTGAACTTGTCTAAAAAAATTACAGTGACATCATTTGAGCTACTAGTAAAGTGCCAGTGAAAGACACAGTTGTGTCACAGCTAGTAAAAGAGAAAAGCTGGCTAATTAAAGGTTATGCTACTGGCTCAGCAATAGAATTTCATTCATTGCTCTATTAAATATTAACCTACAATTTTATGTTTATTTTAAAAGGCTATATTAGGACTAATAAACACTGACTTCATTTGCTTCTCAAATTAAAAAAAAATACTAGAGGCTATGCTAAAGAATATAAATTCTTTTTCTCACCTCACTTGTTGCTGTCCTCCCTTTCCAGATAAATCCCTTGTTAAGTAGAGCAGCCTTGCCTGCTGTACTGCTCTGTGCCACTGGGTCCTGCTCTCAGTGGGAGACCTCCAGGGGACACATGCCTCAAAAGGCAGAATGTTCTCCTGTGTCTGACTGGCTTCCCAGGAGGTTTGTCGCTCAGCAGCTGTACAGTCACTGTCTCTGCATCAGCACTCCCCAAATAGGTTTCTGATTGTGTTTGTTGCCTTCTCTGCCAAAGAATGAGTACGTGAGAGAATGCTTTCCCCAAGAAATGCTTTTTCTAAGTCTGAGTGGACATGAGAAAAGTTCCAGCAACCCTCATGAGGCTGATGCTTTACTCATCCATGATGCAAACATGCAGACAAATGTTGCCCTCTGCACTTAATTTTGCCATTGATTCTGATAAAGATGGACCTTTTTCTTCCATCTTTACTAGGGAAATGATTATTTTGGAGAGAACATATATACACATACCTAAATATGTGTCTATATATATATACATACATACACACATATATAGAGAGACCTACATTCATATACATAAATGTATATATACATACATGAATACACATATATAAATACACATGCATAAACCAGGTTTGTTTTCCCCTCAGTGAGAAGTAATAAACTAAATGAAACCTGTTCCACCATAAAACTTCAGTAAAGCTGAAAAAAGACACTTCAGAAAGATATTTTAATTCCTACCTTTAATTTGTCTATACATTTTAATCCATATGTTTAATCCATAATTTAAAACATACAGTGTTCTAACTCCCGCAATGAAAAAGGTTTGGTTAAACACATTTGTTTTTCTTTTAAAAAACTGAAGAGCATCATGGATAACAATCTCATTATCCTGAATATTATTAACTCACAGACTTGATTTAAAGACATTTAATATTTTTTGTCTTTTACTGAAAATTTTCTAACCACTTGACACCACTCCGTAAATCTATGCTTATATTTAGCAATTCCCTGCCTTCACATGGTGTAATTTTGCTTCAATATCTCTGAGTTGCTTGTAGGAAGGAGCATGCCTGTTAACAATAAACAAAACAGTGAACGTCCTACCAAAAAGCAAATGTGGACATGCAAGACAGTGAAAGTTTGGACAGACTTTGTAATGCCATGACAGATTAGCCTCTAACAAGAAGATATAATACACAGCCCTCCTGGGTGAAACTCAGAGTGCACTGCTAGTTAAACCATGCTTAGCAGAACAGGAAAATCTATCATAGGCTTGTAGTCATCACACTAAAGAAAGGGAAAAAAATCCATAAGGGATTCGTTCTTACCTGTTTAAGCAAATGGCTATTTTAAAAAATGTATAAAGGTCAAATAGAGATTTTGATATATAAATATTCAAAGACTTTAGATCTTTATGCTAGAATTATGTCTGTGTGTCCCATTTGTATCTGTTTTATATTGAATCTTTTTCTGGAAGTGTCTGTCTCCATTGACTGTAGAGGGAGCAAGTAAGACTAAGAACAGTAGTTGAATATACTTTGATAGCTCAAGTTAAATGACGTAAATGCCACCTTACCTGAACAGATTTATCTCTGCTGTGATTGATGGTATTCAGCTGAGACTGGGTCACACAGTAAGACTTTTTTCTTGCACTGCTTCCCTTGTTAGTGCTTTTATCAGGGAAATAATTATGATAATACCAATAGAGTATGAGAGCATGTTTGAAAAATGGCATTTTTTTTTCAGATTCTCCTTTTCCTCACTTAAGTATTTGGAGTGTTACCTACACTGTGGATATTGGGTCAGAGGAGGGGAAGAGAAATGACTAATGACTCCTTGAAACCAGTTTAGTCTAACGAAATCTTAAATTTCATTCTCCTTAAACTAACTCTCCATGTAGACTACTTTGCTCTGCTTACTGATGATGAGCCCTGAGCCTCTGTGCATGGATTAATACTCTGTACTTCAAAACACTTCTCTTGGTCAGTGTTTAGCTGTTCAAAAGCACATAGCACTGTGCCCTCCCTGGGGATAAGCAGGGGTGCTCTAGAATGGAGACCTGAGAGCCCTTCCTTTCTACTGAACATTATATTTACTCTCCTTTTATATTTATTCTTTTTTTCAAATACCAAAAAGACAAAAAAGAATTTATGTGAAATATTTTGATGCAGAGGTTAAGCCTAATCAAGAAATCCAAAAGAAAGTGCAAAACCATGCATGTTAAACAGCTTTGTTTCTTTCAGCAAGGACTCTGCAGAAAATATATGTAAGTGTTAAGGAAATCAGGATACTTCCTGTGTTTTAAAATAAGTCTAAAGTTTACAGTGAAAATACCTCAGCCCCTTTTAAAACATCTGCTTGTAAGTACATGAGTATACATACTGAGGTATTGTCTGTGCCCAATATAACATCCTAGCATAAGCAGAGTGACACTTTGATCACACTGGAACCTAAAAGGGATTAAAATATTTGCCCTCATTGAACAAACTTTGACGGTGTATTCCTAAAGCTACTAAGCTTCAAGAAATGCATTTAAAAAAATCTTGAAATAATTTCTGGTACAGTGAGGACATGGGACAGGTATTTCATAATAACTAGGGGCAACTGGATTGCAGTTCTTGAGTGAGGGGTAGAAAAAACAGCACAAGAGTGGGAGATTGATGTAGAATAGGCTCAGTGTTTTCTGCCAGAATGCCTGCAATCATTGTCATCTGGCAATCTTAAAGATGGCAGGAAAAACTCATATAACTGAACGGAAAAGGCAAATACCTTTTAGTTTGCCAGGGCTGTAATCTTAATGAAAAATGACACCTGAACCTTATCATGACAGCAAGTGGGAGTTACATAATAAGACATTATTTTCTCTAAGACACATGGTATGGGGCTTCTCTTTTTTCATCTGATAGAGTGTAAACTGAATAAAAACATGCCATTGATTAGTAAAGCGGTTCCCCGCAAAATGGATATCTTTGTTGTGTTTTCATACTTGCATATAAGTTCTCCTTGATTATCTGGCAGAAACAGCTCTCATGTTTAATCTGTGGACAGGGAAAAATAAATATTTTCATTTCTGAATGAATGTATATCTGCAGCTATATTTTCAAGAGAGAGCAACAATGCTGAGACATTTAATCTTTGCATTTAGTCACATGGAGAAGCGTTCCAGTTTTCAAATGAAATCAGCACTTAGTTCACAGTGAGTTCAGTGGGATTTTCAGTTCCCAGCAACTCTGAAAATACCCTGTACATATAATAAGCCATGCTGGTAAGTTTATGTTTTGCATCAGTGTCTTTCTGAAATCCAGGAAGAGTTATGGGCTTAGAGATTCTGAAAAACTAGGCCAGTGAAAGTCTTCCCACTTCCTCACATTTTGAGTAAATACAGAAATAACATCAATTTTGGCAATGAGTTTAGCTCACTTGTCAAGGAAAATGAACAAGATGTAGTCTAAATTGTCGGTACTCTGATCTCACATCCGTAGGCATATTTTTCTGAAGAAAATATTTTAATTTTAACCTGTTACATTAATCTTTCTCATAACTTAATTTTGAGAAAAAGGCTGTCTATGACAATCAGAAGGTATATTTGATGTACTGTGATCAGTAGAACTGGTCACCAGTGTAAGAGGCAAAATAATTGTTGCATGCTCTCACTGAGGTTGGTTTTATTTTAGAAGGTAAAATATATGAATTAAGCAGAGTTTCCAGCTGAGGCTGGCATACCTGTTACTATTAGTATGGAGAACCTGGGGCCAGAGATGAGCTTGGGAAGTCTCTGTGCTTACTATACTTAATTGCTTGTATCACAATAGTTTATAGTTGTATAGTCTGGGATCCCAGTGTTCTGTGCACTGTGCAAACACCGAATAATAAGGTGATGCCTGGAAAATTTTCAATCTAGCTGACTGCAAAGCCACTTGGACAATGAGTGGACAGATGCCATCAACTGAAGAGGCAGTGAAAGTTCCTGCCAATTGCTCAAAGTGCTTCAGTCTGCCAACACGTGTCACCTCCAGTTCACACTGGCTGAGCATAAGCCAGCTGGCTTTCCTCCAGGTCCCTTTTTGCATCAGGTATTTAGACAGCAGGGGATGCATTTATCTGGGCTGAGTGAAGAGATGTAGAAGAAATATTCTTGTTCACAAAGATGACAGTATATACAAGACTGTCTCAGTGGTTTTCAAATACATTATGTTATTCCTCTGGTTCAATACAACTTGTAGGTCTCCACAGCTGAGAGCCCTCAAGAAAGAAATGAAATTACTCCACACAAACGTGGGAATTCTTTCAAAGGCTTCAGAATGTTTCACCAAATTCAGCATTTTCTTGCTTTACAGCTCAGCAGGAGTGCTACTGTTCATAGATTCCTTGTGTTAGCATACAGCAAAAAAACATTAATAATTTTGGGAAAGAAAATAATCACAAATTTTGCCCTTTATGCTTGTGAAGTTCTTGAATTTGTTTGCTATCTAGAATTATCTTCTGGTAAATCCTGTTGCTGTGTAAGTCATCCACAAGCAATTAATTGTAAATATTCCAAAATGCAAATAATGGCCTGCTGAACCCTGATCCTTCAAACACCCACATTCTTCTTGTGATTAGTTCCATTACATTCAAAGGAACCTTTACGTATGCTTGTAAAGTTAAGCTTGGGCATAAGTGTTTGCAGGACGAAGGTTTAGGTTGGTTCCATAACCCTTGACATTCTGTATTCCATGTAGTCTCTGGTTACTAAATGAGATGTGGGCACTCAGAACCAGTGGAAAGTCAGAGTTTTTCAGTCCCAGGATACTACTCTTATTCCCTAACTAACTGAAGGTTGCAGAATCCATCCTGGGTTCTTTGGGTACATAGTCCAGGTGTGCTGGTAGTGATCCAACTTGAAATTAGCTTTGGAACACAGTTAAATGCAAAGCAAAGGCTATTGAATCAAATTAATTTAAGAATCAGAGTAACTATTCATCAGCTTTTTTTATTACTTATTCCTCACTACAGACTCTTCTGTGCTGTGAACTTTATAATGGGGAAAAGTACCTGTAAGCCGGGAGTTCCTAGGTTTTGTAGCCATCCACAGTTATAACAGAAGATGTTCACTAGAGCTGGGCAGATTTGTTAATAGAAAATAAACCTGGAGTTTTAAAAAATTAGCTAGTGCTCTGAAGAGAAAAAAAGGAATCTAGGCATAGTTAATGACTGCCATATTCAACTATAGAATTAGCTATATTGTGTCTGTTATATATCTGGTAGTGAAACGAATATACTGCATTTTGAATTTAACATATTGCATTTGGCATTCAGTTCTACAGTCTCACTTGCCATTATTCCTATGTGTCCCTCATTTTTAACATTTCAAGGAGGAAGGCATCATAAAAATCTCCATTAGTTGTGTATGTATGTGTATATTTGTGCACCTAAATAATCATCAGTGACTAAAAAGAGTTACTCTTTCTTGTATCCTGGAGATTTCCAGCCCCTTAATTTCAGTTCAGAGAAGTAATATTTAAATGGTCATGAAACAAGATCTCTGAACCACCAAAAGGAGAAGATTCCTGGGCTTCCGTTAAGATATGTAGCACATATTTCTACCCTTGGAAATTTTTCAATATATCTGGTACTTAGTTTATTAGATTTTGAATGTAGAAAGTCAATTTTAAGTTACTTAGAGGTAGTATTTTATTAGAATTTTTATCTCCCTCTGGGACCTGTATAGCTGAATTCACAGTATCAAAGAAAGAGCTGATAGGATACAAAAAATATTCCTAATAAAACGTTTTTAAAATCTCTAAAATGTTTATACAAGGAAGTTTTGGATTCTTTTTTCCCCCAAATAACATGTACTTGTACAAGGTTTGTGAAGGTGCATTGTGGTATAGTTTCTACTGGTGTTTGTTTGGAGTGATGTGCGCTTGTAATTTCACCATGCAGGAGTAATGTATTTCTGAGAATAAAAGTTTTTATACAATAGCTTACATAGCCCTAAATTTAAATCTTGTTTATGCTAATGTGCACAAATATACACACAGAGATCCTCTTATGTCTTTCAACTCCCTTTCCTATGAAAAAGTCTTAAACAGATTCTACTTATGAACATATCAAAGCCAGCTCAAAAAAGTTTTCTCATGTATTGAATTGAACTGAACTGAACCCATTCTGTGAGCTGTGTCCTGTTTCTGCTGTTTGTAATGAACTGTTGTGACGTACTTTAGAGAAATGAAGTACAGTTTTCCTTAGCCTCACTTAAGGTGATTGTACAACTCAATTTTAAGAAAACAGTGGGTTTTCTATCAGAATTTTAAAATTTGTTAAATGTCATTTTCTTAAGAAGAAAAATAATTAAATACATGTTATGTCGATACTTCTCCTAACATTAGTTGATGTCATCCAGATGATTATGTAGATAAGTGCTTGAAAGTAGCTTTGTAATTGACTTAGTAAATAACAGTTTATCTGTACACTTGGCAGTTACTTGCTTTGAAGACTTTTATTTTATTTGATCTGTAAAACTATGATTCAAATTCTGCTTCTAATTCATTGTTTTGAGTTTAAAATAATCTCACTGTAACCATTTCTGTTTGGATTTAAAGTAGTACAAATGACCCTGATAACCAGGACAGTATATCTGCTGATCCCTACAAAGAGTTCAGTATAAAGTAGAGAACTCTGATATTTTCATTAGCATTTTTATTGCTTTTTATTTCACAGAAGAGAAAAAATAGCAAGGATTGTTAGATGGTTTCACAAAGTGTCAGTGTAACAACCCAGGTATGTCTCACAAATATTAACTTTTCCTGGAGAGTGATACTGAGACCTGGAGGGTAGGTGTCATGTCTTCTGCTCTCCAAACATCTGAGCGAAGGTTCATTCCTCTGCTTCTGCTCTCCTGCTCTGGGTTGAGGCAGCTCAGATGCTGGACTCTGTAGGGGCTGCAGGAGGTGAGGCTAGGGTGACACTAGCTGTGTGCACCCCTGTGCTGAGATGACTTGGGACAATCAACTCCTTCCACATGTGGCAGAGGCCAGCTTGCTCACACATGAGTCTGGGCTGGGGGTGAGATGTGATGAAAGAGTTCTTTGTATCTTTTCCTGTCAGTGAAACCTAGCAGAGTTTTTGAACTGTTCCCTACCAGAATTGGGATGAACTGCTCTGGCCAGCGCACTTTTCCTATAGGCACGTGTATCTGCCTGCACTGTTTGCCTAGAGGTTGTTATGTGACACATTCCTCCTGGAGAGAAGAGTTATTTTATGCTGCACTGGTGAGCTCAACAGCCTCAGGCAATGTTGGGTTCACTGCACATACAATATGACTCCTTGAGCGTATCTGCACTCCCCACTTACCAGTGATTTCCATGCGTCTTAAAGCTACTGAGTGGTAGGTTACCATGTATAATACTAGAGATGGCTACATTTTTCACCCCTTTGTATCTGCTCTGCATACTTACCTTTGAGATTTCTCATGCAGATCTATTACCAATTGAAGTCTACTTAAGCATGAGAGAAAATTTAACTTTCCAGCCTTTAAAACTGTGTGCCAACATCTTTTCTCTCAGAAAAGCTGGAAGATTGCTTCTGAAAAAAAATGATTGATGCATCTTATGTTCTCAATATATCAAAGGGCTACTTTCTGTATACAGTATGAGGTTTTTTCCCCTGGCAAGACAGAACACTTAGTTAATTAAAAACTTTTTGTAAATAGCTCTCTTCCTTCTTAATTGTTTAGCGGAGTTGAAGTATTCCTATCTGCTTGTGCAAAGCACACTTCAGTGTAACGAGGACACCAGCTGGGCTATAGAGGTTGGGATTATCTAAACTACATAAACAGCACCTACAAGAGAGTTCATGCTCTAGATGTCATTAACATTGTCATATTGATTTGAACTAAAGTCATGGATAGAAATAATTAACATTAGATACATAATCACTATGTTGGATTTTGAAATGAAGTATGTTTCTCTGACTGAACTTAGTCTGGTTCCTACGGTAAAAGAGGAAGATAGTCTCTCATAAAAGAAATTACTATGTTTCCTGAATTACTTTAATTTTTACTTTTTTTTTTTTGCATGAAAGTCCAATGCTTTCCTAGTGCAAGCTGAGCTAAATTTATTTTTTTTTTGCAGACATTAAAAAGCCAATCTGTTATGAGCTGTTTGAAATCATGTTCTCTGTTTTGACTGTCCACTGCCTTTCATACAATGCTGATTTCATCCCTTGTCTGCTGTTTTTCTTCTTCCCTTGTTCTTGCTTCTTGATTAAAAAATTCGAGGTGAAAGAGCCACAACATCTGTGTCTCACGTGTTTACAAGACTGTTTAATTAATTCCATGAGCTGTGTACAATTTATACATAGCATTTTGTTCACTAGATACGTTTGTCAATAGGAAATCCATTAAGGATTACAAAAAAATCACTCATTTGATGTTTCTATAAAAAAATTGATTTCTTAATACAGGTATTTTGACCCCTGTATTAAGAAGGTGTACAGTTCTCTTGGAGCCAAGCTTGCGGTTCAAGGCATGCGCAACCTTATTGCAAACTTGGTTACTGAATCAAGGAAAGATATTAATGTGCAGTTCAGTGGCTAGACATATAAGGTCCAGGAATCAGGCTTTAATTTACAGCTCCCTCTATGGTTTGGTAAAAAAGAAGGCACACTTCTGTGTTGTTGGCAATTCCAATGTTTAGAAAAATAGGGTTCACTGTTCATTTTGAGTTGTTTTTACTTCTGAAGTTCATTAATTTCCCTGACATAGGCAGGTGGCTTCGTGAAACTAGGGCCATTTGGGAAAGCAGAGCTCTTCTGGGAGAGTGAAAACTGTAGGTTTATTCTACAGTGAAACGTTGTTTTGTCAAATTCCTCAGATGCTTGAGCTTTAAGTTTAGAGACCTAGCTAAGCATTCAGGTGAATGCTTTGTTGTTGCTAGCTCTCGTTCATATCTGGCAGTTGGGTATCTTGTGGGCAGGCTTCACTTGATAGTCACCTCGTGTGGAAGGCTGAGGGAGAAGGAGGAATGTTAACAGATACACACTGCTCTGATTCTTTACAATCTGCCCAAGGAAAGTCTCCCTGGAAAGTGAGTCAGAAAACTCTAGTTTATATGAGAAGAGAGCCATACATTTCTTATCATTAAACTATTACCTGAACGAGTCTATCAAATCTGGACTCTTTGTTCCAAATCAAACCCAGTCTTCTGAAGGGAGGGTGAAAAATACAGTATGTTACATCTGTATCTTCTGAGAGTACCTTACTCTAAGATATTGGATGTTACTGTAACTGCAATGTTATGCCATTTTATTAATTCAGGAAGATATGGCTGATACATAGAAAATGAGCTCATTGTGGGGTACAGTGAATGTCTTGATGCTGAAGTTTTCCTTCCTTCTACAATGGATTTCAGAAATTGTTCAACAGGGCAGAAAAGAGTACCTTGTATGCCTTACATGTCAGATGGCATTCATAATCTGGCCCATTTTCAGTTCTAGTACTGAGGAATACATTTGTTTTTTTGAAGTATTTATTTATAAATGCATTTCATATTGAAGATTGATATCTGTGCATAGGGTCAAGTATCCTCTCATATGTTTTTTTCTCTCTCATTTGTTTAGTTTCAACACTTTCCCTTAGTAACATTTGTAATTAAGCAGGAAATAATTTTGTTAATCTGCTTGTAACTGCTTTCTTCAACAGTGAAAGATTAATTCTCCAGCCCCTCTACCCCTCAGTTGCCGCCTTTGTGATTTATCTCTGTTTACAGATAAAGTATAACACAGGGCAGATTAAGTGAGGACATTCTATACTCATTATATTTTCAGTAGAGGCTACAAATGAGTGTCTGTCATAAAAGCAAAGCAATTTATTCTTAAAACGTGCTTTGATAGCTAGGCAGTTATATTCTTTTGCACTGTTTCCTGGTAACTATTTCAAAACATGTCAGCAGCATTAATGGAGTCTCTCAACTACTTGAGAGATGAAAAGTGATCCTTTTCATGCAGAAAAAAGCAAAAAACTGAAAAACTAAAAGTCACTAAAAAGTTATTGTAAAATTTGAGTTTGGAACTTCCATCCTCTCCCCTTGTTGTGATAAATGTTTCTATCTTTATGCATCCATTAAATTTGTAGATCATGTTGAAACTGCTCCAGTAGATCACAATTCAAGATATAGGTAATATTACAGAAATCCTAGGTGCTTTACTAAGTTATATCATTAAGCAAAAAGTTTATGATGTTTTTGAAGGTACTGTGTGAAAACCCAGAGGTCCTTTTCCATTTAAAATGTAAACTATTGAATAAAAGCTTTTTCATTAGAAGAAAAAAGGTGGCTGAAATGAACCTTTTCATTCTGTGTTGTGAATGGAAATATAACTATCAAATTGAGACAGAACCATTGATGCACCGTGTGCTTTTTGTTGCCCCTGTGAATGATATTTCCAGGTTCTTTTGCTCTTTCCCATGATGCCTGAATGTTTGATTCCCTCTGTCTCGCCTGTTTTTTGCACTGTGCTCTGAATTCAGCTTTATCATGCTGGAAGTTGTATTGTCTAACCTCTTTATGTCTCCTAAGTGAAACATTTATCTTCAATAATGGACAAGTTAAATACTCAATTTTAAATAGAATGGATTTAAAGTTAGAAAATTAAATCTAACAGATTTAATGAATTCCTATATCAAAAAACAGGCTTCTCTTGTGTGTATTCACTGTTGAAAATAAATTTAAACAGTAGCTTATAGTAATGCTGAATAAAGTGGTGCTGCTTAAACATCAGTTCCCATAATTCTGTTGTTTGGTAAGGCAGAAAGCCTTCAGTCCAAAACATTCAAGGCAAGAAATTTATTTACTGAGAATTCAACTCTTCAGTTTGCAAAGTGCAGTGGCCTTGATCCAGTAGAGCACTGAAACCCATGATTTTCTTTAAGCTCTTGAATTCATTTGATTTAGCGAGAGCACTCTGTTTGTTGACATACTTGCCTGGCTTTTTGGAAAATGTTGGTTGCATTTCTCTACGCCACGGAAGATTAAGCCCTGACTTAAAGAACATGCTGTCCGGTCTGACACTATTGTTATTTTTCTGAAGAAAATGTTTTAATATAGCAATAGAAGTGGTTTCTGACACTCTCTTTGTTCTAAGGAGTTTGCTCACCACAAAAGGAACCCTTCTGTGAACACACAATAGCTTGATGATTAGAGTGCTCAGCTGAAGAGGAAAGGACCTAGGTTCAACTCCCTGATCCAAACCAGACAGAGCAGGGAATTGAACCTGACTCTCTAGTGTCAGAGATTAGGGTACTCCGCTGGGATAACAGCAAGCCAGGTTTCAACTCCCTATTCTGTCTGGTTTGGATCAGGGAGTTGAACTTCAGTCTCCCCCATCTCAGCTGCGTGCCCTCATCACCAAGCTATTTCAAGCTATTTGGCTAAGGTGGGATGAGGCATTTTGTTCTTAAAAGAAAAAGAAAATGGGGAAAAAAAGCTCATTCTACATCAGAGTAAAATCTAAATTACCCAATCTTGACACTTACCACATGATGGAATTGTTGTTTCCTGGCCAGCCCTAGAGAGAGAGCTACTTTGTGGTCACATACCGAGAGCCCCAGAAGCAATAGGAAGATATAAAACCTCTCTGTCTCTGCAAAAGATACAGAGATTCAGCCATGTTATCCACATGGCTTTGGCAGAAGCAGAGAAAACAAAACCACCAGAAGCCTACTCATGTGAACGCCAGAGCTATCTCAGTGAAGTACAGATTTGTTTGGAGGAGAATGGGGGAGGAAGATTAATATTCTGTCAGTGTTGGTACTGTCGGAGGTGTCTGTGTCAGAGCACAGGATGTCCATATAAGTTCACTTGAAACTTCAAGTAGCTTTTATACCCCCACCCCGCCCCGCTCCCCCGGTTTCCATGCCTCTCTTCTCTGCCTTGGCTTTCTACACAGTTCTCTTTAATTTCCGTGCTTGTCTCCTCCTTCCACTACCCTTACCATATATTCATGCCCTTCTGCTTCCCATAAAGAAATTGTTCTGTCTCAAGCTTTGGTCTCTGTGATGGCACACATAGTTGAACTCTGTTGGAAAAGCCTCTGTGAATGTGCTTATATCAGTTGACAAAAATGGATGACTTTTAATTGTTTATCTCGTACTTCTAATCCATACACACACCATGCTTAATCTAAACCCAGGCATTTTTAAAGGTTTAAGGTTCTTTTTTTTTCTCACTACCTTCTCTTCTGACTTCTGATTTTAACCAGCAGTAGACTTATTTATTTTTGACAATCTAGCATGTGAACCCATTTATAGCCATCTGCAGAGGGCTTAGTTTACTCTCGTCATATAAAGTTCATGGACTGAAAGTATGTGTCTGTTGGAATTCCCAGTGTTGTTTGTCTCCAAGTATGGAGCATGGACTTCTAATTCTGAATAAGAGTGCTACACATTCCATCACTTGAAATGGAAAATGACCACTGTTTATTAATAAATCAACATTAATATATGCATATTTATACCCAAGAAATATTCACAGGAGAGTTAGAATGGAAATGTGGAGTGTATGAATTATGACCAGAGTCATTAATTCAGTTCCAGTCACCAACAGCCAAGCACTTTCTCTTGCAAAATGTATGGCTGGAAATCAGGTTATTATACACACACAAGAGAGACTCTGTGTTGCTGGGTATGAGCGTTTCGGATGCTGCTGTTGTACATTGACTGTATTTTCCCCTATCCCCTGCAATGCCCAGGGCACAAAGATATAATATGATGTCTTGTTTCCATGTCTCTCCATTTATGCAGCAGACAGCAAGATGCCTGAGAACACCCTTAGTGTGTTGCTGTTGCTGTGTTATCAACAAATGAGATTTCATGACCTAATCCAGAAACAGGACACATATACTTCTGTAATTGTACACACATGCTTAGTCTTGCAGCAGTCCATGTCATGTCAACCTGTGTATAAAATGGGGTCATGTTTCTTTGCAGACCAAGCCTGACTGCTGGAGTGGTATTATATGATGTTTCTCTATCTCTTCATTTCCTCTCATGTTCCATGGTCAGTAAGCCTGAGATCATTTTCACTATTCAATAGCCTCTCTCCTCAGCGTTATCACATATTACGCATTAAAACCGAGTGACTGACTCAAGTTGATTACCATTAAACACCACAAAGTCTGCTGAAGTTGATAAAGTGGGCTTCTGCACAGGTACAAGGAAATCCAGGCCTTGGCATTGCTGCAGGATATTGCTAACTTGGTTACGGACCAAATGCAGGACATGCATCATGGAAGCAGACCACACTGTACACAATGAAAGTAGCATACAGGCTAGTGGTCCAGTGAGGAAACTGTCCTCATAATCCATAATGTAGTGCTATCATGTAATTGGATCTCCCTGCTGTAAAATGACCCAAGGCACTTTGTAATCAAACCACATGCTGTAGAATCTTCGACATGAAGTCAGCTGCATTACATCCTTCCTGGCATACACTATAGAACCATACTTGCATTCATCTCCATCTTCAATTTACTAAATTGTGTTTCTGTCATTGCAAGATCCTTGCTATCAAGAACTATGTGTTCATTTCCTCAGTGCTTGCTGTAAATTGCAAATTAAGGGTGGCCTGATTAACTCTGAATTGCCCTGCTTTTTGTGGGATGAAGTCAAGCTCATCATTACTTGAACATTGGTTTATTGTGGTTTAATGAGGTATACAGTATTATATTTGACTTTGGGGATCCATTCCAAATAGATGTCAATTTGCAAAGAAAGTTCTTTTGGAAACCTGCTGTAGCTACAGAGACATCTTTCTGTCAACCCTGGAGAAGTGAGCTGGGTAATGGTGAATTTGGAGTGGACCTTTATTTTAAAATTAAATTAAGAATGTCTAATTATTAAGGGCTGATCCTTCAGTCTGTCACAGCATGCCCACTTCCTTCAGCAGGAACTAAAGGCATTTCATTCTTGCATAATATCATACCTTGTAGAAGTTTTATACTAAGGAATTTTAAGGCTGTATTCATGCTCTTGTATTAGTCATTTTGCAGCATTTTATTTAACAAAGGATGAGCTAGTGAGATTTGAAATGGTATTTGCATAGGATAGTTGTCATATTTAATGGAAACTGTTCAGGAAGGTAGCGCAAATGCCATTCCCAAATTAAATACTACATAAAGAAAGAGAGATTTTTGTGATGCCAGGTTTTCAAGGACTGGTTCATTCCTCAGTGTTCAAGTAATGCTTTAGTGGTTCTTGCTGACTCTTGTTTCACTTCAGTTAGTTCCAGAATTTCCATTTTAAAATCCTCTTTTAATCACTGCTGTAAAATTCATTCTGAGTTAAAATCCAGTATATAGTTAATGTTCCAGGAAATAGCCATGCCTGCCTCCTCTTATTCCCAGCTCCTTTATGTGATAGAAATCCAATTTCTAAATCCTTCATTTGCCAGTGATGGGAGGGACAGTAAAAAAATAATCAGATAAACTGATGAAAACTTGTCTCCAAATTCAGTATTTGTAGGTATCTGTATAAGCAAAATAAAGCATGAGTAAAAATTATGATACATCAGCTGACTGCAAAATAGCTAGATCTTCTGCCTCCTTTTGTATCCACCCTTCCCCATCTCCTTACCAGCTCATCCAGCTGGATCCAGCTCACTCTTCAACAATATGCTTTGTGCTCTTATATTACTTAGCTTTGTAATAGGTAGTTCTGCCACTGCTTTCATTTTCAGGATAAAGAGACACCAAGTCACTGCATCTGTGAGGCTCCCCATTTGTGTGGCAGAGGTTGGAGTAGCTCTGTACCATTCAGATTTGGATTTAAAACAAAACAAAACAAAAACAGTGTTCCAAAACTGCATTTGGAAAAAACCCAACATGTATATAGCTCTTTCTGAGGGACTGAAAGGTTTCTCTAAGGAATGCTGGCCTTACATGACCACCTAACCCACGTTACAACTGTGTAAGAACCACAGACTGAGATGAAAGTTCTGCTTTTCTCTCTGAAAACCTAGTACCACTCTGTGGGCAGGGACTCTTTGAAAATAACTCACAGATAAATGTATGCTGCTGGGCTGACAGTTTCTAACTCAGCTTTGATTTTTTTTTTCATCTTTTTCCTTTAATCACCATTGGTTCTCAGTATCTGAAGAGAGACCTATTTCTGTGGCTTTAGCTGAGAGGAGATGCTTTTGAGATTTTTGATTTATGCTTCCAGTGGTAGAAGTCTCAGTAAGAGATATCCAAAAAGGTTAAAATCAGCATTAGATTTTAGAAAATGCTATTTTTTATGCACATTTCCAAGGACCTGGCTGCTTAGATTAATTAAGTAATGTAAAAAACATCCCCACTAACAAGTCCCCATAGTTCAATTTTTCCAGCAGGAGACCAGAATTATGCACCTTATTTCTGAGGTCACTTCCATAATTGCAACAACATACATTTTTTGTAATAGCTTTTCCTTTTTAATGGATATTTACATTGAGGTAATTAAATATGGTTATTCCATACACATCTCCTGAGAGGAAACCTAACAGCATGATGAAAATACAAGTGAAACCTAAGTGATAAATGTCTACTTAAAAGGACTGCACTTTGACTCCCTATGTAATATTTGTTGTTAAGACTCTCAGAATGATAGTGTGGAGATTCATATGCCTGCCATACTCTACAAAACTGGATTCCAGAATATTACAGTTTAATAAACTGTTGTTGAAAGTGTTACTGCAATCAGAAGTACCAGCTGTGTATCTCAGAGCCAGGCAGTCATGAAATATGGCATGTAAAGCAGAAGTATAACCTTTTGAAAATCAGATCCAGTTGCTTTTCTCTTATGGTTTATCTTTTGTCCTCTTTCTAATTCTAAAACTCTTTCCTCTGGGTCCTAGTCAGTTGGCTGATTGGCTTGTGTCATTCTCCCAACACGAAACTCAAATATTTTGTGTTTCTTACATTAGACATGGACGTACAAGGCTATATTGAAGGTCACGGCAAGCATAAGTTTACAAGCCTCTAAGGATTAACAGTTTGCATTGGCACTGGCAGCACCTAAATGCTCAGAATTTCAGATTCTTCTCAACATAGTTAAATGTCTTTGGCCTCCAAAACTGGGGTAGATATTCTGTAGGCAGTGACTACCTAATAAAAACATCAGCTGCCTTCTGTCCAATTAGGCAGCAAAGGAGCAAGACCTCCATATCATGTGTGTTTTCAGAACTTTTTCCTGTTACCCATCAAAAATAGAAAGGTAGGAGTCTACAAAATCTTGGTTTTAAAAGTCTAATAAGGTCCACATACCTTCTCAAGCCTTTGGATGGCATCTGAGAGATTACGCTGTTCTAGCTGGTTCATCCTTACCTGTTATCACAGTGACATCTCTGAGCTGTTGGGAGTAAGAAATTTGCTTCTCCAAAGCCTTTCAAACCCTAATGGAAGGAAAACCAAACTACAAAGTGGTAATCAAAAGTTAGTAATTTTACATGGCCTATGTTATACAGTGACGTTTGATGTTATGATTCTCCTTTTCTTGTTTAACAATGATATTACAAGAACTGAAATGAATCAAATGAACTGTTTTTCATATCAACAAATGCCCTAGCCTACCTTTGTCATTCAGTTGCCTGCAAAAACTGTTTATAGGGTCGTATGTGTTTCTGCTATGAACATTATCCCTTCTTTCCACCACATTTACCCAGAGAATAACAGAGTAGTTTGAGCCTAAATGAATTTACAAAACAGATACCTATAGAATTCATCACAAGCAGTTTTATACCTCCTGGGAGTTTAAGTTAGCTTGCCTGGGCTTCCTCAGTAGCTAAAGGGGAAGAAGAGATATATTTTAAGAGAGATCCTACCCTTGGAATAGGGTAGGAGAAGGTCTAAGGTAATTGGGATGAATGCCTTCTGAATCAGTTCCTTTATATTAAACTTAACTGTTATGGGTGAAACAATTCATTTCAGCAGGCTCAAGTTTAAAAATCCCACTCACTGCACTTTAGTATGATATGAATGCTGGGGTTGAAGGGTAGGGCTTGAGAGAGCATCCTTTGTTAATTCTTTTGTTCTGCGTCCTGCCTCCTGGGGGGGGGGGGGGGGGGGGGGGGGGGGGGGGGG
>JAVSBS010015508.1:78008-96192 GCA_033124195.1 Coracias cyanogaster | reverse complement strand
CGTCCCCCTGCCAAAGTTAGAACAGAAAGATAATTTTAAAATAGTAACAAAAATTAAGTTAAATATATGTGGAGAACAGAAATCTGCTTCCTGCCCTTCTCCAGAAATACTATTCACCAAAGGCATAGAGATTTGGGGCTACAAAGTAATAGATCTGTAGCTCTGCTCCAGCTAACATCTATTCTATTCTACTTTAGTATTTCTGAAATTTGGCTAAACATAGATAAAAGAGAATTTGGCTCTGAATTTAACTTAATTCCTTTAATTGATAAGAACATCTGAGAGAAAAAATAAAATGAAATTTAAAAACTGAGGGATGTTAACAAGGAGATGGGATAGTTTCCTCATCCCTAAGAGACTAAGAGGTAGAGAGGTTACCATGAGGTGCAGTGAGCCGTAAAACCACTCACTCTGTTGAGGCCATAATTTTTAGTCTCAGGCAGAATTACAAATTTCAGATCCCAGGCTCATATCTGAAGGGTTTCTTTTGCTGGGATGGGGCTCAGGAAGTCCACCAAAAAAATGAGAAGGGCCCTCAGCATATCTAGACAAAGACAAACCTGTGATTTATGTGAATACACAGAAATAAACACATGAACTGCACATATGTATCTGTATAGAATAAAAGTCCAACAAAAAAATATTTTCCTTGTATTGTCTGCTCTCCCAGGATAACCAGTAGCACTGACAAATTTTGTTAAAGTCTTTTCTCCAGTATACCACTATATGTCAGTGAAGTCAAACCTGCAAAAGAAACAGGAGTATTTCTGATCGTTCTGATTCTTGGCAGATCAAACTTTATTTATAATCTTCAAAGCTATTTCAGTGGCCATTGTATTTGAGTGCACTGCTAAGTCTGATATTCATATTAACAAATAAAGAATAAAAAAGAAGCTTTATATTTTCTAATTGGAAGTTGTCACGTCTTTAATTACTGAACTGACTAACTCAAGATAGTTTTCTCTCTTGCAGGAAAATTAATGTAAACGTCCTTTTAAAGTGATTATCTTCCAAGACTGACAGTAATAGATTATTATCAACCAAGCAGGGAGCTCCAAAGCACCTTGGTGCATATTTTAGAAGCTTTATAAATAACTGCCCCACAGATTTAACTTAGTACTAAAGACAGATATATTTATAAAGAGGCACATGTATATATGAGACATATAATGTATAATGGTGATTCTTTGATTAGCTTTAAATCATGGCTGACATGAGGTGTTTGTATATTCCTGACACTTGTGGTATGTATTTGTTGGTCTAAGGTTTACTCTGAGTAAAACTATCCTCAAAGCAAACACTCAACTCTGTGTTACATCTCTGAACCTGTAAGTTAACTCCATGTGGTTTCAACTTCAACCCTTTAACAACAAATTATTATTTATGTAAGCTGTCCAATCCACACAGGACAAGCAGCTGCAGTAGAAGAAACTGAAGCACATAAACCGTAGTGAGAAGCATAAGGCTCCTATAAGAGACAAGTCTTTCCCTTTCTGTATTTATTCCAGTAAGAGTGAATTATTCATTACAATCAAGTTAAAGCTCCCCAGGTCTTGCCATTTCATCCACAAGTTTGTTGAAAATTAAGGCTCAGCGTGAAGCCTCCAGAGAATTACTCCAAGTTAATAACACCTGCAAAGAACAGAGATTTTACTGTGAGGTAAATTGCTGTGTGATTGCCCACACATCAGCAAAAATAATAATTGGGAGAAACTAAATATTTTTTGCTGTATTTAACTGGTGAGGATTTTGTGGAGCGTCATTTTACATTAAGTAGTAGAGTTATAATTTAGAATGTTTCACAGCAACCAATTGTGTTTGTTTTAACAGAAAGCTTTCTATGACAAGATTTCTGTTGCTATCAGCTGCTTGGGGAAAATTGTCAGAGACAGGTTTTAAACTATGGAATTTTTCCCCCATTATTTCTTGTGAATTTCAAAGTTGATACTTTCCCCCACCTAGCAGTATCTCATAAATAGCAAGCTAAGTAATTATTTTGATCTCTACATATGTAGCATATGTACACTCAACAGCTCCCTGGACAGCAGTGGAAACTACCTAAAGCACACATTTTTGTTTCTTCCAGATGTTTCAGGAATACACTGATAATTAACATGAAAAATTCAGGTGAAGCTCCTAAATTAAATTAGATATTAACACTATTATATATAAAGAAAAAGGACAGAGAATTAAAAAATGTCAAATTGTCTTGTCTCCATATTGCCCTGCATCATTATATTATGAGGTATTATTGTCTGTGTTTTCCATGAGCCCTGTATTAATTCACAACTCAGTTTTGGAGCAGGATTCAGGCTTCTGCCTGATGATAGTAGCATAACTGCAGCACGATGTGGATAAGGCTTACATCACTCAAGACAGGTTTTCATGGAGACCCTCAAATGGGTCTTTTTTTTTTCATTTGTCCTTTGAAGATAACTAGCTGTGGTCCACAGGGCAAATACCCTTGCTAGGAAGACATAGTGCTGAGCTCAGAGGATTCGTTGCTTGATTCAGGCAGGTTGCCTTGCTAACATGGCTGGATGTGCTTTCTGCATGAGAACTGCTTGGGTTCTGCCTGCTCGTCTCTGGGCAAATGTGCTTTTGTGACTTGCAGAGTTACATGGCTTCATTTAAATCACAATGCACAATTTATTTGCACAGTCGCAGTGTCTGAGCCTTACTTATCAGAAAGCTCTGTGCTCCAGGGAATATACTTTTGAATTATGCACCGAATTATGCACCAGGAACCTGTTGGTATAGCCTTCTGTCCCTCCCTGTTACTTTCTTGCCACCCTTCTCATTTCTCTGCTTACAGAGAAAGCTCAAGTGCTTGCGTCACTGAGCTCAAATTTAGGAGTATATTCATAGCTGTTGGGTTGAGGATTTTTTCCTTTCTTTTTTCTTTTTTCTTTCCAGTTGTAGCAGGAAAAAAAGATAGTTAAAGTCTAAGGGAAGAGGAACATATCTAGGAGAGTGACAACTGGTTTCAAGTGTATGCTCTTACTGCCATGAAACTTGCTTCAATGAATTCCTGTATACAACTTATACAGTTACTGGAATAAAATGTTCCTGATGCCAAAGGCAAACACATAAGAAGAAGGGAGCTCATAACTGCATGAATGTGTTAGACAATAATACATAGTGGGTGCTGCTGCTACACATAATATCTGAGCTATTCTTACTGCAACGCAGCTAAAGGCTACTGTAATACAGGTTCATTTGCTTGGCTCAGTGTGGGATATATTAGAAATAAGTTACTCAGCAAGGTGAGGCTTTTCAGGCTCAGATAATCCTTCTGCCTGCTCCAGAGATTGCTGAGGAGTGTAATGAAGTAACAAATCTCTACTTATTGACTAATCTTCCTTTTCCACACTTCAAAATGTTTCAATTTTTCACTTGAGAATAGGACTGCGAGTTAGCAGGCCTCCAGCACAGAACTGTCTGTGAAAGTCCTGTCATGGACTCCATCTTCAACCTTGTCATGTCTATGTCATTGCTCACAGATCATCCTAGAATGTAAGTCAGCTATTACAGGGCTAGGGGAAGAGCTGGTGTTTGGCTTAGGGTTCTATGGAAGAGGAAACAACTGTATTGTATAAGCAAACCTCCATGTGTCAACATCCATGCACTCCAGCTGCACTACTCTAAGAGTGAATCTTTCAGTATATATTTAACTGGCATATTATGGGTCTGAAATGTGCCAAAAGTTTCTTTGAGAAAGAGAAGAGCTTTGCACCATAGGGAATGTAATTATGAGGATGATCTGGCATCACCATAGGATCCCACACTGTGAACCAAAGTAACGACTGAGAGCACCTGATTGGGCTAGGTACTGTTTAATGGGAGTTAACCCCTGTCCAAGAGAACAGTGAAAAAGGCAAGGAGTTGGTTGTTATTTCACCAAGAGGAAAAACAAATGCGCTGAGAGAATGTGTGTTGAGAAAGCTATTGCTAAATCAGAGGAGCAAAAGTGGAAATCTGAAAAAAGTGTTGTGCTATGAGCTTCTAGTCTGTGTTTCAAACAGTCTGTGTCATGTACAAACTTCTGCTGTTTCAAAGCTATTATTTTCAAAATGTGACACCCACGGAAAAGTATCTTAAAGAAGGAAAAGTAATGGCCAAAACTGAAAGAAAGGAAGCCAAGATATGCAAACCAGCTTCCCTCTTGCTTGAGTTAAAAATGATATTTTTCTGTTGCTGCTCTATATTATGGATGTGTACTTCAATTTAGATGCTTGTCTCTGAATTAGTTGTGAACTTGTCCACAATTCATGGGATTTTTTTATACAGGTAGTTACATCTATCTCTATGTTTGAACTATTGTTGGAATTTAAATGTTGTAAAAAGAGGAAATGAGGAGAAAAATAATCTGTTTTTCTAGGTTGTCCTGGGGCCAAGAAGAATGAGTTCCTTACTAGTGTTTTGGATGCATTGTCCACAGATATGGTGCATGCAGTCTCCGATCCATCATTGTCTTCTAGCCGGTGGGTTTCAGATCCTTTTGTGTGTCTTTAAAAGTATTCTGGCAGTGGTGAATGAATTGTTGAGGGTTTTGAGAAGTAATTCTTCTGTCTTCACAAAGGGTAAATTTCCAGGAGCCTATCTAGGAGAGTTTACTTCAAAGTTACCAGTGTGGACTATGTCCGCTAAACAGAGATGCACCTAATATCTGAATTCTCAGCAGCAGCACAGCTTAGAGTTTATCTGTAGCTGCTGCTCGGGATCTACTTGGTGAAAGTGTGCTGCCTTCCTGATTCACATTTTATGTAGTTGCTTGTAAAACAAACCAATTCTATGAACAGTCACAGATAGAAAGCTGTTAAACTTTGGATGGCTGCAGGTTAGGTGCATACTATCTGAATAGGATGTAACATTTATTGTTATAACTTACCCTGTAATTCAATAAATTTAGGTCTTTTGTCTCTAAGAGCATCCACCATGGGTTGTAATTGAAGCCTAGGTATTTGGCAATGCTGACTGTCGATATACTTCAGTTGGATAAATTATACATTTAATGTGTCTGCCATCTATGAATCTCTTTTTCTCTTTTATTTCTCTCTTCACTTTTCTCTGTTTTAGGAAGTGAAAGAGGAAAGCACTGTTTTCTGAGTATGGTGCTGACCTCCACACAGTTTCATAGAGTTAACTAAGAGCAGATTCCAGCCTTTAGTGTAAAATCTAGGATACAGTTGGTCAAAGTGAAAAAAGAGGGATCCGCTAACACTAAGCTAGTGGCCCAAAGTAGGGAAGTTTATGTTACAAAATATCTGACAGTGAATTAACTATCCTGAAATAAAGATATAAAATGAGGCTTATGTATAAGAATTGAAAGTAAAGTCTTGTTTTCTGTTTCAGGGTTTCAGAGCCTGATCCAAATCATACTCTGGAAGAGAGAGTGGTCCATTGGTATTTCAAACAGCTAGATAAAAATTCCAGTGGTGACATTGGCAAGAAAGAAATCAAGCCGTTTAAGAGATTCCTAAGAAAGAAATCAAAACCCAAAAAATGTGTTAAGAAGTTTGTGGAATACTGTGATGTGAACAATGATAAGTCCTTGTCAGTTCAAGAATTAATGGGCTGCTTGGGAGTAACAAAAGAAGAAGGTAAAGCAAAAACAAAGAAACGCCATAGTAAGAACCTTTCCAAACTATCTTTTTCACTAGATTCTTCAAAGCTGATGAAGTCTGATATTTGTATGTGCCAGAAGTATACAAAATAAAAGAATAAGACTGTCTATAGCTAATGCAGCTATTGCTTAGCGCACATGGCAGGAAAGCTCCTTTGGTGTAGGCAAATAATAACTTTTTTCCAACAGAATCAAAAACTTCCCCTTGATTCTGAACGTTAAATGTATTACGGTAGGAAACCTAAGAGGATAGGATAACATTAATAGTCATTGAAGAGGCAGTTTAATGTTATTGCAGTACTATGTCCTGAATGAGTGCAAGTATCACACCTGTGCTTTAGGATTCCTGCTGGGAAAGCAGCACATTGTTGAGCTTTGTAATGACTTCTCATTTCTCAAATGTGGTTTAGAGATCCAGTGAGGAATGTGGTTGTCTGCCAAACAGGTGGAACTACTGCCAGTACACAGCCACCTTACCTTGCTGCCAAACTGGTGGAAAGGGGAACAACTGACTACAGTATGTAATAGTCCCTGCAGAGTTCAATTACAGAACTCCTGAAAGTGAGGAAGAATTTTTTTAAAAATAATAATCTAAAAAACAAGACTAGATCCTTTGTATAACTGCACAAAGTTGTAGAACAAGAATATAGGCAAATTGTTTTGTTTGTCTGGGACCTTAAAATGAAGCCAGGGCAGTAAATAGGTGTCATAGGAAATGAAAAGCAAGCCCACAGGGAAATTCAGTCAGAAATAAAATGATTTCCACAAAATTGTTTGAAGTCCAGAAAGGCAATAGTGCAGAAAGATGGAATAGCTCTACGTTATATTAATAAAGTAAATTGTCTATGGCTCACAGAAACAGATCTCTCAAAACACATGCATTAAGTCCAGGAATTTTTTTTTCTGTGTTTTTTGTGGACCTAATAATAATAATACCTTGCAATTTTCACTTAGGTGATAGAGGTAAAAAAATGTATATGAAGGTGGATGACTTGTTATGCAATAAATGTGGAATCTGAAACTTAACACCTCCTTTTTCATATATACTGTTTGGCAGACTAGTGTTTTAAAGTGGAAGCCATTATGGTCACTTCATCTGTTAACATCTGTTCCAAAACACTTCTGTCCTGCTGCAGCTGACACTCCTTGGTCTCTTATTGTAGACAAAATTTGGGTCCAAAATCATTGCCCCAGGACATAAAGGAAAGCTATAGCAAGACTCAAAACAAAACCCAGTTTTTCTTTTGCCCATTCCAGTGAAAAAACAAAGATTAGGATAAATTACCTGTTTTGGAAAAGAAAGTTGTAAGATGCATGATCTTATATGAAGATATAGCTAAAGTAAAAATTGCATTCACCATAACTGGAGATTTTTAACAGAGCTTCTCCAAAAAAATGAAGTCAGTAATGAGAAAATTCATTATTGGAAAAAAACCACAAACGTCAGAACTTTTGCATTGAAAAAATAATGTCATCCAGAGGGAAAAAAATTTCTAAACTAAATCGTTTGGTTGCTTTCCTATAAATACAGACTTCTAAACACAAGACAGCAAAAATTGCATTTGTTGGAATAGCAACATTTTGGTTTGTTTCTCCTGCTTGATAATTAAAATTTCCTTTCCAATTCCTTTCCTTTCACTTGCATGAAAGAAATCAATCACCACATCACTACAGCTAGAGTTATATTTTGAGGAACAGATGAGACCCCATCACCAGAGGTACGAGAGCTGAAACAAGGAGGCAGCTCTGTATCATTCTGTGTGAGTCCCCGGTATCTTTTGAGAACCATTCGAAGCAGTATAAAATCCAGAGAGCTGTGAAACATAGTTTCTAAGGGGAATACTTGTTGCTGCAGTATTTTTCAAGGTCCAGTTTAATTGTCCTTTGTCCCAGTACAGCTTGACTGACTAGCGTACTGACAGGGAAGACCAAGCGAGTTCCTCCCTAGCGTCTTAAGTTTACTAGCGAAGTTGAATGGGCCAGCAGACTCCTGTAGCTGGCTTTTTAAAAAATTTCAATTTCTTCCCTATTTAAAGCACTGTCTTGGACTTAACCACTAAGAACTTAGAAGCCAGTGATACTCTTGTTTTACAGATTAAATATTAAAACAAAGTCTTTGGCTCATAGAGCTGTTCCTGTGCAATACCTTTAAGCAAAGGGAATACTTTCCAGACAGTCTGCTCATCTGTGCTTCTTTCTCACCAGGGATAACAGGGTATATTTACCGCTAAAGAGTTAATATTTGGAATGCTCAACACTGACTAGATGCAATCTGTCCTAAGCAAATGTCACATATTAACTGGGAAGAAATGCTGACTTTCATATAACTGCATGAAAGAAGCTGCACCTGTATTGAGGAAAGAAAAAGTCAATGAAAGATCTGAAATATTTATCTCATTTTTTGAAATCTGTGCAGTTACACTGCTCTAAAAAATACTTTTTCCGAACGTGGGCTTCAGTTCTTGGGGATGCTACATATAACTTGCAAACCATATATATAATGTTTTGTTTTCCCTCCTTTAGCGGCCCCTAAAACCAATACTGAGAGCACTTCATCCAGCAGGCTGGTAAGTACTGAGGGGAGCAAGATGTCCATCCTTGCATTGCCCAGCTGAACTTCTTCTGGACTGATTTTAGCAGTTCTGGTTGCAGCTTGAAACTGCGTTAATCTGCCATTCTGCAGGCTTGCCAGGAAAATGGAGAACATCATTCCAATTAACACATTTTTACTTAAGTACTATAGACAGAAACAATTGATTGAAATTACTCTTTGCAAACAAAGCTGTGCATTTCACATGTCCAATGAAAGTCCATACATTTCATAAACCCCACTGAATTATTATATGGTAGCTTTAAGCACCTTTTAAAATCTTAGTGTAGAGAAAAGAGCTGTCACTTTCAAATGCCTTTTCTGGCTGAACAAAATGATGCTGAAGAACCAGGATTTGCATCAGGCTGTTAATGTATGTTAAAACTACAGTTGGTTAGGTCTGCAGAATGATTGTCACAAATAAAATGTCAAGTGCCCTGACAACACAATCTGTGATTTGTTTTTGCATCAATTTTCTGCAAAGACTCGATTTTGTTTTTCCAACTAACACCAGTGTATGTCATTCATGGGATTTTGGCTACCCAGGGCATTCAGAGCCACAAAAGGCACAAAAGCAAAGTTTTAAATCAAGGAAAGGCACACGTTGAAAAGGAATGACTCAAGTGGAAGCTCAGGATAAAAGGTTAAAAAAGGGTTTCTCATTTGTGTGTGTCGGTTATCATAATAATTAATCCTAAAGATTCATTTTTCTGGGCAACAAGGGCACAGTTTCCTAGTACTTTTGCACGTGTCTGAAGAAGGATTTAAGAGTTCTGACAGTTTTTTTAACGGTCTAGTAAAAGAATAATCTTATACCGTTCTTGTCCCAGTTTTGTATTTGTTAGAGGAATTAAACTATTAAAAACCACAAGAACATCAGTAAATAATGAATTGTTTTTAAGATATTCATATAAACGTATTATAAGACAGCTCAGGTAACACTGCAGCTGGGAAAGAAGAAATTTGGCTAAACCTCCCCAAACCATAGTTGTGGTTAATGTCTTCCCATCAATCAGAAAACTAGATTAATTTGTTAAAAACTGAACCCAGGGTGAACCTCACCACAGGCCAAGAGAAATCTCCCTCTGATTCTTGATAGTCAATTTGTTACTTGTTTTATCTCTGATTTGTTTGATGTTAGGTTCATACTTCCTAAGGCAAGTTCAACATTGGTTGTGGGTTCTACCAGAGACCTCCTACATACCTTTGATGCAATATAAAATATTCTCACAGCTAGGGGGATGTGATAAGTTTCTGTTTGTTTAAACAAATGTTTGTGGTCTTAACTTTTCAAGTTTCCCCCACAAATCACTTATGCTTTAAACAAGGCAGCCTGAAAACAATTATCCTGTCGGAACTCAGAAACATTAAAAGGGTTATTTTAATTATATAATGGCAATTACTGGCACACGTGCATTACACTTGAAGTATGACAAGCCCTCTCCCCTTCCTTGTAATCTGATCCTGACTTGCAGAATCTGTAATAAAAGTGTCCTAGAGCATTTTTTTTTTCAATTTTGTCTAATAATTTTGCTGACTCAACACCAATTATTTTAAAAGCTGTTGCTGACAAATGATAGCCTTATATTAAGGCTAGCTCAGCAAACCATCTGTTGGCAGTTTCATCCATGAACACTACAAGGCTGCAAATGCAGAAGGTGGCTCTCATCACAAAATTTTTCACTTGAAAGCAAGTTATTGAAAAGCAACTGGACTGGGTGGTAGCTGCTGAAAGGAAGCCACCTAACTAAGAAGAAATGATCAGATTTGCACCACTCGGGAACGGGCACTCAAGAGTTCATTTTCTAGGAGTTTATTGTGGCAGCTCAGTTATATATATGTTTATGTGTGCTTAGACATGTATTCCTGAATATTTGTTTTTACCTATGTGTGCATCTGTATGTGTCCACGTGCATACAAGCTACTGAAAGGAAGCGGGTATAGGTACATACACTAATATGCTAACTGAATCTCAGCTGTAGTTGCTCTGCAAGAGCTCAAAACCATGATGGATCTGACAGAACTGGGGTAGTGGCCAGTTATATTTCCCTTGTTCAGCTCCACTCTTGTCCAGCAAACATACACATACATGCATACACACTGTCAATGTGACCCAGAGCGTCTTTTGCAACCTAGCAAAAATTTCTACAAGGAAACTAGAGATAGTTCATAAGGCTTTGGCCAGTAGCCCATTCCTTATACTTCCCATGCCATAGAAAGGTATATTGCACTAGGGAGTTGCCCAGGCTGTTGCTAAAACTGTGTGTTTGACAGGTAGAGATTTAAAGAGACCACAGCTAAGAAATAGTAAAGATGTTACTCATACCGTTGTTTGTAGGTACCATGAAGGACTACAGGGCAGGGATGTTTTTATTCCTCATATATATTTGTGCAGAAGTCTTATTCTGATAGTGGCATGTGGACACTGCTGAAATATAGAGAAAAATGTTTATATTTGATTACTTGAAAAACATCATTAATAATGCAAATTTCTCCAACTTCCTTTCAGCAAGTTTCTAAGAAGCAAGGGTGAACAGCTTCCTGATCCAAGGCAGATCTCTTTGACATGTGGGAGATTTCCTCACCAAAAGGCAATAAAAAAACTGTAGTATTTGCACTTTGTACTTAAAAATGTAAATTCACTTTGTAGAAATGAAATATTTAAACAGACTTTTTTTTAATCTGTGAAAATGTAATGGCTAGTTTGAAAAATTATCACATACAATGTATGTGTGTTCTTTTGTTGTCTGAAATATGTAAAACATGTTGGAGATGTAAAAGTTTGCATTTAAAACATTTTTTTAAACTAGCTTTTTGGCAAACAGTAGCATAGAAACCTGATTCTATCTATTTTTGGTTTCAAATAGTATGCCTTATTTTTCTTAATCAATACTGTCATTTAAGTAGAGTTATGCTGAAAAGTCTACTGTATTCTCAATCTTGTCCAAGCAATGTTGGATGTTTCATGTTTGCAGGACTGAGGAAAGTGTGTAAATTGCTTTTTACTTTGTTTTGCATTTTTTAACTGAGCAGATTTTTCATTGGTAACGATATTTTATTTCATTTTGGTTTTATTCTTAGTATTATGCTTTTCAAAGATCATGCAATGAGAATGCAACCACTAATGCATTCAAAACAGTTATTCTACAGTTGAGATACTTGTAGAAAAATGTATCCTTTTATCCATTTTTGAGGTGCCTTCCATTGTAAGTTTTGGGAGTTTTTTCCATTTGTTTTCACTTGGGTTATTAACACAACAAACCAACAAGGAGTAAGGTGGATTGTAATGTCACTCCAGTCTGGTTCAGCCTGGGCCTAAAAACATGTTTCTGTGGTGAGTGCAAAGCGGGAGCAGACTGTATATGGGTCAGAATTGTAAATCTAACTGTAAAGAGACAGGAAAGGCTAAATTGATTGTTTTTCTTCCCCTACACCTGGCTGCCCTCATCAACTCCTTGATTTGCCTCAGGGTCCACTAGAGGTAAAGCTGAACAAATTATGAACAGTTGCTGTCAGGAAGGGCTACTCACATCACCCCCACCTGAGGCTTTTTCCTTGCTGTCTGAAAGAAGTTCTCACAAGTTTTCATACCTCCTCTGTCATCTTTACCCCCAACACTTTTTTTAATGTGTGAGCCTGAGGGGAATAAGAACTTTTGGATGTGAATTTAGAGCAGGGGACCCAGGTAAAAATGTTTCAGTTCTTGAACAGCTGTGAGTTACAAGCAGCTGAGTTGATCGATGCAGTGTAGATGGACTGCTGGCATCTAGGAGCTGACATGAAAAGCTAGAAATGTTGCAACAGTGATTTAATTCTGGTTTGTTTAAATTAAGTGTGGGATCTATCATGTGACTAGGTAATCATAATAGCAACCTGGCTTGAGCTTGTACCTGGAAAAGCTTTTTTGCAAACAAAAATATTTCATTTCAATTTCAGCAGAGGCTGAAGTGATAGGAAACACTCTATGCCACGGAATTGTACCCCAGAATTTACTCTAAGCTTTGGCAGCAGGAGGAATCAAGATGCAACTGTGTGTTATCCTGTATTTTTGCTTAAAAAGTATTTGTTAGTCTTTTATACTGTTAAACTTTGAATTTAATCTTCTTTATAGATTAAAGATCAGTATGTTATCAAACTGTACTGGTGGTTTTTTTTCTGCAATACAGACAGCCATGTTTGGAAGTGGGCACACACAGCAGTGACTTCACCACATGTTGAGTTTACAGAAAACCTCATGACCTCACCTTGTGCCCATCTTCTTTTCTTCCCTTGCCCCTATACTGAATTTTCTCCTAAGGTTGTTCATGCCTTATTTACAACATTGTTTTCTCAAAACAGTGATTTTGAGGCCAGATCCTTTGCTGCTACTATCTCCATATAGCTTCAGCTTGGTTTCTTGCCTCTTCTCAACAAAGTGCAATGTGGCTTAGATAGCTAAACCTTTCCCCTTGTTGTGAGTGTGAGCTTCTGGGCAACTTTCAACCTGGCTGGAAATGATGAGGAGAAAGAGGCAAATCAGAACCTTTGGTTAGGTATGCACAGTATAGTTAATAGCTACATGTTGTAAGAAGCATTTAATTTCATCACTGTGGCCCTCAGAGACAATAGAATTCTAGTCAATCAAATATTTTTGCCATGTCCATGGTTTGAAATGGCAGGCCATTTAAACTGGGAGAGTGTGTGAGGAGGCAAATTTGGCCTAGCCACTTGTTCATTTAATAAGTGGCCTGAAATTCATATCAAAACACAAGTGCATGCTATAGACATTCTTTTAGGTATCCAAAGTCATCTACAACACAGAGTCATTTAATGATAAAAAGACTGAATGGCGTGAGGTGTTTAATCTTTGTACATATTTCTGTGACATCGCCTTTATGGTTCTTTTCAATTTCCAACCATTACACCACTTGGCTATATGGAATATTGAGTTCACGTAGTTCCCATTAGAGTACAGATCCCTAACTGTGACACACTTGAAAACTTTCTAAATTCACCTTGGTTTTCTGTATCTCCCACATCTCCACAGGATGCTTAAACTCAGAAAAATCTTAGCCCTTCTAGTTGGAACCAAGCATAACCTTTATACTAAAAAGGAATCCATGTGGATAGGCCCTTAGGCTCACAGTACAGTCCTAGTGTTTATTTAGTTTCACAGTAATTAATTAGTTTTTATCGTATTCCATGTGCAACAATTTACTTTCAATTTTAATTCTATTTGTACTGAAAGCACACCTTATATCCTGCTTCTCATTGACTAACATTTGTTCTAGTTCCAGTTATTGCTGAACAGATTTATTTAGAGCTTTTATAAAGTTGTAAGTAGAAGACTATTAAATTTTTTAAATGTGTATATGTTCAATAATTTGTCGTGCCTGTTGCAACTTCCATTAGTCAAGAGGCCACACAGTGGGAAATGTTACCTATTTTGTCAACACTTTGGATAACTTTCTCATCTTGTTCCCAGCCCTAGAAACAGGCCAACTTCATAGTTCCAGTTTTACCAAAATCACTTAATTCTCAGTCTTCTGCCAGTCCAACAAAATGCCTAGCTTTCAGGTACTCATTTTTCATAACTGGGACCTAGCTGATTGCTCAGAATGATATTTTTTTCTTGATAATGTTGTTTCAGACAATGAGAGCAAAAAACCATCAGTTCATATAAGTGTAAGAAACAAGACTTAAACTAAATGCTCACTGCATATAAATCAAAGAACACACTGTAGTTTTCTTCTTTGGTCCAGTCTTTTCCCTTTGTAAGTACCATAAGCCAATGAAGAAAGCAGGCGTTCCTTGAAAGTGGAAGCATAAACAACAATATAGATCACATTATTAAATCATTTAAGTGTATCCAATATTTGATAGATTTAATTAATATTTTCCTCTTACAGTAGTAATAAATTTTCCTTTTACAGTAGTAATAAAAGAGGTTAAGAAATCTGCCCTGGCAAAGATATTTTAGTTGTTCCTTTTAAAGATTTATAGTAGCATATTATACAACTAGGTTATAGAAAGTAGGGTTAAAGAGCCTTAATGCAGAAAGTGAAAGATTTATTGCTTTTGTTTTCTTTAGAGTGGCAAATTAATGTCATTTTGGAGCAATTACTTTGACATTAAATAGCAACCAGCTACGTCTATTGATGTCTGAAACGTCAGAATGATTATAGTAAATTACTGATACAAACTGTACTCTTTGTCCCGTTTAATTCTTTCAGTTCAAATTTTATAAGTGAAAATATGCCCTTTGTTTAAAGAGAATAAATAATACATGTTCTTTTTTTCTTAAACAAAAGTTCATACAGAAAGCATTCAGAACAACACACTTCCCTAGAACTACCAGTGAGGAGGGTGACAGGAGAGGTCTATCTGTTTTTTATCTAGGTCAGCAATAGAAATATATGAAATATTTTGTCTTTCCTACATTTAACTTCCCTATTTTGTTATACACTTTGTCCTCTGACTAATGTCAATGCTGGAATACAAAGTCTATTGGAACTGAAGATAGTGAAATGATTGTCCATTCTGTGCAAGTTAACAATCCTTTCTATAAAATACAGTCATGTGAGGCACCCTTTCCCTAGAGAATGCCTTTACTCTTGGCATCAATTCAATGCATAGGATTGTTTGCTTCTTATCAAAAACAGAATCCTTCTTTGCACAGGTATGGAATCCATTCTTGGTTCAATGGGTATTTCACGAAAAAAAAAACCACTCATAAAAGATTAGTGCAGTCTATGAGACTGTAAGTGGAAGGCTACAATTTTGTACTACACCACAAATAAAAGTTTCTGAAGATTTATAAAGCCCACTCAGTACCTGAAGAACACCCATGAAGATGCCTATATCTGTTCTAAGTAGTAGTGAGTCAGGGGAAAAGAAAAAAAAGCAAGCAAGCAGTGGTAAATGAAGTTTCCATTGAGAAGCATTGTTTTTACTAAACCATGACTGACGAATTTTCCATAAAATTTCACTTTTAAAAGTATTGTTTTTTTAGTGGTTACTTTTGTGTTGAAATTTCTTTTCCTTTGTCTAAAAAGCATGAAGTGTCAAGACTGAACAGGGGCATTTTGACACCAATTTTATCCCAAAATTAGAAATTGTGAAACGTAGCAACATTCTTGCTCTTTAGGTTTGGGGTTTTTTTAATTATATTTGTTTGAAAGAAGTCAAGTCTCTGAACATTAATTAGCCACACTTCATCTGAGTCTTATTTTACAGTCTTTGAATACCTTGCTATACCCATATGAGCCAAATAAATGCTGTGTTTTCATTTAATAGGACTGGAGCTTGGTGAGTGGATAGATTTAGCACTGTATGCACAGAGAACATGAAGAAAACTGCCATTTAGGTTAGGTTATTTATAGCAGCTTGTGTCTGTGCAGCACAATTGAAGCAGTGTGAATTAGCGAGCTGCAGAAATGTATAGGGCATTTTTCCAGTCTGCAAAACAAGCCTGCCATGGGACTGTATGCAAATACCCTCAAACCTAAAATAATATCCTAGTATATCCCTATCTTTTAACAGTTATTTCACTCAAAAGTTGATGCATGCCAAACCCCACTTTGACCACACCTGAGGAGCAGCTCTAGCTCTTTTGGAGTGTAGGTCCCCAGGTAGTCTTCCCAAACCCACAGCTTAGGTTCAGTCTTCTGAGACCCCAGGCTGGTCTACCAGTGGGACCAAGACCCAGCACCAGGAACACAAGAAAAAACACGATGACAGACACTGTAAATTACACTATATTACTCCATAGCTCAGATTTTTTTACCCTGGTGGGCTGTGATCCACTGAAACCTCCTGCTCTGTATCATTAATGACAAACCCTAACTTCTTGCTTCTTAATCCATCAAGTCCATACTCAGAGTGGCAGAATGTCACGCTTCAATCAAGTGGGAGTCAGTGTGAGTCTTGGCTAAGGAGTATTTGAGAAACACTGTGACCTCTCAACAGATGTGCATGTTCAGTTAACTCCCACCTACCAATTCCTCTTTCTACTCAGCACCATATGACGGAGCAGTGTCTGCACACATCAGCTCTTTAATGCTCTGCAGATGGGAGGTGAGCTTCTCTCAGTCTGTAGTGTATTTCTTTGTGTTGAATGCTCAGCACTGAGGAAGGAAGCTTATTCTTTATCCCATCTTTTGCTATTATCCCAGGAGCATGAATTGTATTGTTACTGTTTTATACAGGTTTCAAGAAATATTTTGCAAGATAAAACATATGAAGCATGAGGTGCTGAAGTGGAATAAAAAGAGTATACAGTTTAGAAAATACTACAGGAAAAAAAAGAGAGAACTAAAAAAGAAGGAGAGGAACAGAAAGAGGAGAGGAATGAAAGAAAGATCATGGAGAGGTTGCAGGAGAACTGAGGAGGGTGGCCAGAGCTCTGTGCTAAGCCCTTCTGGGGGCTGGAAGGAGGAGCAGATGGATAGACAGGACAATTAAGGAAGCAGAAGTAGAAGTAGCAGGCAGAAATGGGAGAAAAGGGTAAAAGGGGAGCAATGACAGAGGAAAGAGGAATGGAAACAGAGCAAGGATAGAAATGGTAAAGACAGAAAAACAGAACTGCCCGTAAGAATTCCATGAGGAGGAAAAGTCTGAGGGACTCAGGAGAGAAAAACACAGAAGAAACATAAATGAAAAGAAGACTTCAAATTTCCTCTTCCTGGGCACAGCATCTCTCTCACACAGCTTTCTGACTTATACAAGAGGTCCAGCATGCCCTTGGATTTCTTCCCTGTCCATGCATAAGGTCTGAATTTGGTCGTCTGTATCCCAGTGGCTCCAGTGCTTTGTTCCAAGAGACATTTGTTTTCATGGCCGATCCCAAGGCTTCCTTTATATCCAGGAAGGCTAAGAAACATTTAATGAAAATGTGAAAGCAGAAACCAGCACATTTCTAAATTAAGAGCAGATTTGAGCAGGATGAGGAAATCTGAACCACAACAAAGATAAATTCCCTTTTGTATTTCTTATTCAGGAAAGATGCAAGCAACGTGTAATTAGATCTTTTTTTTTTTTTTAGTTTTTTATTTCATTCATTGTACTAATAGATCCTCTACAGGCTTGGCTGATACCCTACAGTTTAACATTTTCTTTAATCAACACATTGATGGCAAAGGATTATAAGAGAATGCTGGCTTCTCATTGTCTTTTTTTGTGGTTGCCTTTATGTTCACTCTTGGGGTGGGTAAAGACTAATTATTTAAATACTTTTCAAAATCTTTAATCTAAAAGTTTGTATCTGTGTGTGAGAGAGAAAAAGGCAGAGAAAGAGGGTGCAAGAAATATGTTTAAAAAACTTTGGAGCCTACAGAAAATATCACAGGTTCAAACCGGAACTATTTTCAAAGTAACAAATGTTGTGACGACCTGATAAGAAGTTTGACTTTGTTAGCCTTGAATAGTCACAAGAAGACTTGGAAAACAGCTGATGATGATAAGTAAATGCTTCACACTTCAGATTTTCAGTGGTGCAGTAGAGAAGGTAAATGAATAAGTTCATTACATGCTGTCCTAATAGAAATAGCAAACTGATATAGGCTGGAACAGCTCTCAGGAGAGGCTGGGAAGGGGCTTCACCTGGCTGCAGCTGGAAGAGAGGGAGACAGCCAGCTACACGCTGGAGGAGGATGGGTCAGACAGATGAGGTGAAGAGGAGAAGGCTGACCTTGAGGGTACCCAGACAGCCTGTTTTACAAGCAGGGCCTCCTGTACCACTTCAAGCCCAGAGACTTTTAACTGCCCAGAACCTATGTCCTGGCAGTGAACAGCATAGCCGGTCCATATTGTGGTTCTCAGTACAATTTCTGACTGGAAGGCTTTCACATTGAACCAGGCAGTACAGCTATTAAAATGCAAGAAGATAACAATTGGCACAGATTTACTGGTTGTTTGTAGTGCACCCAGGGGAGTGTGTCTTTGTGGGGGGGGGGAGGGGAGGGGCGTGTGGCGCGGAAAGAAAGACTGTG
>JAVSBS010015508.1:29887-77908 GCA_033124195.1 Coracias cyanogaster | reverse complement strand
TGTGTTGGTTTTGTCCTTTTTTTTTTCTCCCCTGTTTCTTTCAGGTCTTTAAATTGAGTAATTCTTGTTGAGGGTGGCGGTGAAAGAAAGACTGTTTTAAATTCAGGAGCCTCTGCTCCGTTTTACTATTTGAAAATAGAAGCAAAGGTTCTTTATCTCCTGAAAAGTATGACATGCAGCTTCCCAGGGCTTAGTGTACTCTACACACTGAGAAACGGGGACCAAGGCACCATTATGAGCTGAGCATCTCTGTGAAAATATGGTCCAAATGTCACAGCTGTTCAGTTGTAAGCATTAAGCGTTGTTTTAAACAAGAACAAATGAAATAAAATGCATACCAGAGTGCAGAGACTCAATCATCACACATCCTGCCTCCTCTTTTTTTTAACTTTTAATGTTCAACATCATTTTTGATGGATTTTGCTTAATAAATTGGTCATCAGGGCCTGAGCAATAGAAATGAGACGGTAAGTTTCAGAGATATTTTCCCTTCTAGATCTTGCTTTAGTTTGCATTGCTAGTATATAGGATTTGTCAAAGGACGAAAGCCAGTAACAAATGCTTTAGTAACCTTGGTTGATTGCAACTGTTAGTGTATCTTTTATTTTATTATCTTTTTTTTTTCTTATGGGCTTGAAACAGTTGTTCACACCATGAAACACAACACTTGTACCAGTGCTCTCTCTACTGAATAGCATTGCCAATCTTCTTCTGGACAATAGAAAACACATTTGAGAGAGACCTAATAGGACAGATCATGCAGCATCAGTACATTGGTTCCAGTGCTTTGCTGATAGTATTTTCACGTTTTACTCTTCGTGCATTTAGATCGTATTTATCCTCTATCACAACTAAATACTTGCTACTTTTAAAATAAGAAACAATTGAAACAAGAAAAAAATCCATCTATTTTAGGAAAAACAAAATTAAATACTGCCAGAGTATTCATTGTAGCACAAGGTTTATTAATGTTTATCACATTTTACAAACATTTCCATGAGCGAAATTCAGCTCATCCTGATCTATGACATGGTTCTGTCATGGTTCAGGATTTCTCAAAAGTTTCCCATTGCTTGAGTGTCTGTCATAAATATAAGGGAGTTACTATTTTCGTCCTAATCCCCATGTGATTGTAGTATATCACAAAGCTATGAGATAATTGGATGTGGCTGACAGCCTTTGTTTTGAAGATAGCAAGGAGTGGAATACAAATGATCCAGGTGGAAGTGCAAAGGCAAAGCTGCATGTGGAAACTTGTAAAATGCCTTCTTGTGCTATTCTTAAGCTTGCCTTTTGGTGAACTTTCAACTCAGGTTTTTAAGGACAACATTTAATAGATAGTGAAGTAAGATACATTTGCTACACAAACATGTGTACAGATGTTTCTGCGTATAAAGATTATGCCCTTTGTCTAATATCCTTTCTGAATTGCCTCTAATAAACACTCAGCACTTATTCAGACAACCTGACATGCAGGCAGATTTCTGCTTCCATGTAGGGATCCCTACCTTTCTCTAAAATGCTGTGCAGATCAACTATACTCTGGTTCTCCGGCAACATTAAGTCAGTGTTCAAGATCAGAGCCTCGCACTCTGGGCATGATGTGGATTTAAAGAATAAGCCACATTTGAGAGGGGAAAGGAAATATCACTTTATCAGGTCTCATTCCTGTGAGAGTCAACAGACAAGTGTCTCTCACAGGCAGTGAGTTAAGCTGCATACAAGCCTGTCTAGTTCCCTGAAATCAGGAGCTGACAGGAGAACAAGTACAGACTGTGAGCTAACCCATCTTCAAAGTGCTGCTACCATTTCTCCTTCCACCTCAGCCTACGGTGCCATGAGTGTGTTGTTCTGTGATACTCCATTCACTGTGGAATACTTCCTTATGTTCTTTGTCTTAAAAACCTCTCACAAGGCTGTTGCTGGATGGGCTAAACGCACATCTGGTTAGGTGCCAGGTTTAAATGTGGTGCTTGGGTCCGTTTCAAAGCAGGACTCCAGCGCCATCACTTCAGATCATGGCTTTGTAGGCTCAGACACTGAGCAAGACTCTGGACAAGCCCCAACATGACCCATACCTACAAATGATGCCAGGCTCATAGCAGCCTTTCAATCAGGCTTAATAAGTATGGGCATGAACAAACAGATTAAATAGATGGGACCTACTATGCATTGCAGAAGTTCTCAAGGACTGGCTTCCACAAGCAGGGAGGAGAAATGGTCTTTTGCCAGCACTAAGTTAGGGCAACCATTAGTTCAACTTTAATTCACACTAAGACCTCAGACATAGGCGTAATTGGCCCTAGATGCAAAGGAACATATCTGTGCTTATTGGCTGACTTTCTGAGCAATGAGGAGTATGGGAATCCAAAATGGGGATTTCAAGAACAAGGCAATGCTGGTTTTATGAACCAGATATATTTTTTAAAATTAAATTTTATATTTTCTCATGGGTGAAGCTAGGATCAAAGCATCTAATGTGTAATCCAGACATCTGTACTGATGTAAGGGTTTAGGCCATCATTAGAAGGAAAAAATACTGATCTATGTATTGTGAAAAGTCAGCAAATAATATGTTTTAGAGTGAGAGATCTTAAGAAATTTGAGATAAGAGCAAGTGCATAATCTAAATTTAAGGGTCAATCGGAAAATTAGGTTTATTAACTGATTCTAATAGTGGACAAAATCTGTCCTGCCAAACGCAGCCACAGGAATTATATGCAATGTTTACATCCTAGTTGAGTTTCACTATCCTTTTACAAGTTTTTTGAGAACCTGTTTCCAGCAACAGAACAAGGTTGGCAGCCCAGGCTATACACATATCTGTTTCCAGGAACATGGTACATCTGCAGTTTGCATCACAAACTGGGTTGCATGTGTTCCAGGAAGACTTGGGCACAGATTATGAAGAAAAAAAATAATAATATGGGTTGGTTTCTTATGGTTTTCAGGTATAATTTAGTTAGTTACTCTGAAAATAGTTTCATACTGAAATTATCAGTAAAAGTAGAGACTGAAGGCTTCATCATAAAGATTTTGATTGCATAGAATTATGGAGAAGTTTGTGGTGAATAGAAGATGCCCCCAGAAAACTAATGCACAACTTCTGGTCACATTTGACAAAGAATGTTGGCCACTGGAAGACAGAAAAAAAATATTTCCGGAAAATAAAACTGAAAGATCATTAACCTATGTCTCATCTGACTTGAAACAAGTTTTGGCTTTTTGTCTGCCTGACAGCACACACTTCACATGGGGAGTTCATGCTTGGTTCTATTTTCCTCCTGTGATCTGGGAACAACTGAAATGCAAGATGTACAGCAGCAAGGTGCAGATAAATTTTTAGGTCATGAACTGGAGTGAAAGCTGAGATGTTGTGTAGAACACCAGAAATTATTTCAATCACAATTATGAGTGTGAGCAATGCATGAAGAAAGATAAGTGAAGCAGAGGTCTTGAAGTGAAAATGTATTCTCTCTGCAGGTTTAAAATTCACACCTGCCAATTCTATTGCTCGTGGTAATGGACTGACATCCTCAGTGTTAATGTATTATCCTCCTAACTTAAGGCTACAATCTACATTTCAAAACATACAGAAGCTCCCGCCTACTACAGGCACTGGGGTCACCAAGCATGGGAAATAGTATAATTAAGTGCAACACTTTCAACACTACACAGGAGATTCTCTAGATTAGAGTTTAATCTAACATCCTTGAACCAGCAGGTATGAAAGCATGTGACATTTGTGACATTTATCATAAGTAATTCCATATAATTTACCAGATTAATAACTTAAATATGGATTCAGGAGTACCATTCTTCATGGGAAAATAGTGAATGAACTTTAATTTCAATGGAGCTTTCTTAGGACAAATTATATTTCTTCACAATACTTTTCAGTGGGTATTTTTGAAGTTTGTTAGATCTACATCAAATTCTCTTCCATTTTTCTCATCTTGTCTTCTCTTTCAGGAGTCAACTGTCCTATATAATTTGTTAATGCAGGGAACAGGACAATAGACTCCTAAAATAGCTGTTCCTAACATTTTTCAGTTTGTAAATATTTTTTTATTGAAAGGAGGTGCTTTCTCTAGTTGAGTCAATACAAGGTACTGACAGTAGGTATTTCTTGACTTTTGACTGTTCTGTGGATTTCTTAGAAAACAGTCCATGGAAGATGAGCAAATACAGATCACAGTTTGTCTACTGCTCTAGCCAAAGAATACTGGTAGTATGGATAACACTACATGTGAATGCACTACAACTCATTTTCATCTGTTAATATTTATACTTGCACCTTGGAAAAGAATCAGTTCTGCCATGAGATCTACTGGAAAATCTGATTTCTCTCAGTTTGCAAATTAACAGATACTGCAGCCTAGTAAATTTGCTGATCTGGACCTGTAGCAGTACTGCTGACTGCCTAGATTACAGTGTGTTTGTTTGTCATTCTGAATCTCTCTCTGGTCACATATAATGAAAATAAGAACTACTCAGAGCTCTAGACACCAACCACTTCATCAAAAAACATCACTGCAGATTCCAAACTAGGAGATGTGCAAAGCAAATATCACCAAGTTCCTCTGTATTTCTTCATATTTGCTGAAAGATTTTCCTAGCCAAATGTTTAGGTAGTAATTATATAGACAAGGTGTGGGGAAGACTTTCCATATGCTTCTGTAGGGACAGAATTTCACTTCCCAAATCAAGGCTGGTGTATCCCTGAAGATATTCACTGACTCAGTCAGTGCTGAGCCTGGAGTAGTAGTGACTGAGTGAGGGTCTGTGTAGATCCCTGTGGCAGGAAGTCAGACTGTGGATTTTGTGGTTCTTTTTGGCGTTCACAGCTTGTGAATTTCAAAAGAGACATGTAATAGAGAGAAAGAAAGGTAAAGTACCTTTAATGCCACTCATATAAAATGAAGTCGTCAACATAAATTTTAATTAGAGATGAGATTAACTTGTAGGACTTGGATCTGCCAATCTTTACTGAAGTTTGTTTTTTTTACTTTACTGAAGTTTTTTTTAGTTGAAAGATAAGACATTGTATGAGAGAAATGCTGGCCCCAACATTCAGTTTCAGGCATGCTACTTCAGATTTCATGTTGTTTTCTTCCTCTCTTTAGTGAATACAGATTAAGAATTTGCACAATATTGTGCCATTTGCTTGTTACCAAAGATCAGTGACACTTTTTTTCTTGTCACCTGAAAGATAGAAGTAAGAAAAACAAATACTAGACATTCTTGTGTTGACTGATACTCTGAATTTTAGGCTTGCTTTTCATTTTATCTGCCTTTGAGCAATGAGATATAACTGTGTTTGGATGAAAGCTTTGAGACACTGGACTGGGATCCACTGACTGACAGAGGCTGAGTTGGTTGAAGAACCTTTTCTTGGTCCTCTGCTCCCTGCAAAGTTGCTCTGGACCCTACTGAGAGCTACCCTTCACTGCAACTCAGCAAACCGAACAGAAACCTACTGAAGCACTTGCTAAGAGAGGCGCTTTGAGAAAGGCAAAGATTTGAACAGTCAAGATCCTACATCTGGACTCACCTATGTGTATCTAGCTGGCAATCTTACCCCACATCTTACATTAACTTGTTTATGCATTTTCCAGGAATGCAAAGAGGTCCTGACATGGATGGAGAAGTTTAAACAAGTTTCATGAAGCTAATTATATAAATAGACATAGAACCAGGTAAATACTGGAACAAGGCTTTAAAAAAAGAAGAGTATTTCTATGAGCAGTGGATAGGGCCTGGTTTCTGATGGTTTGACATGTGTAATTGAACTGGGAGGTATATAATAAGATACAGCTTTGAAGAGTCTTGTGGAAACAATATTTAGTAGATCCTCACTCCTTTGTCCTGATATTGTCTGAGGAGTTCAAAATTTATTACCAATACACATAAACACATCACACTTGATTAGAAGACCCGGCTAACAATTCATAGGAAGGAACAAAAATTTTCAAACTTAACACATTTCAAAACAACTATCTAAAGACATGCTGTGATGCTCAGATTTTCTAACCATTTCTACAAAAGACATGACTGAGTCTAAAAAATCAAGTCTCTTCTTCTGGTGCCTAGCACCACAAATATGAATTCTTTGTCACAAAGCATAACTCACATTCACTGATTGATTTTAGAGCAAAATATCAAAGTTCAGCTAGCAAGAGTGTGCTGATCATAGCATCTTTCAAAGCTTTCTTCCAGATGAACCATCTGTCCCCCCGCTGCTGCCCCAATGTCTATAAAATACACTATCACTACCTCACAAAGGATTTTTATTATGTAAAGTGAAACCAGAAGTCTGTTTTGGTTTAGATTATTGTTTCTTTTATTAATATTAAACATAATTTCCCAAACAGGACTAATAAATGAGAGCTGGCTTGTGCACTATATCTGAGCCTACTGTTTTTAGTGCTGGGGGGGGACAGTAACACAGCAGTTCTTCAGAATTCAGTCTGTGTTCAAGCTGCTTAGGAACTTATTATTTTAAAACATCAGAATTACAGAGGTGTTTGTAATGATTACTTAGCAACTCTGGCAGAAATATGTTGTTCTAAAGAAAAACTGTATTATTTGTCTTTGGCTAAAAGCAATATCGTGTTCAAATAGCTACATAGTTTTCCTCACCAACTTTGACATACAGTGTCTTACCTTTCAACTAAAAAAGAAGAACAGTTTATTTTCTGTTTTTCTCTTTTTCTTCTCCATCCCCATCATCTAACATACAATGATCAGCCCGGGCTAGTAAAATATTCCTTCCTGGCTTTGTTCAATGCATCATCTACAAACTTATCACAGTTATTTTGGAGCCTTCATGTTTCTCTTTTTTATCCATAAAAATAGAGAAACTGTCACTAGTATGTGTTCCTTCAGTGTTAAAAGCCCAAAGGTGAATGTGTCCTAGATACGTACTTTTTATATAAATAATCTGAAACATCCTTATATCCAACTATCTGATGGAATATACCATTCTTCTCCCAGGGTAGCCATGGGACTATGTCACAGGGCTTCATTGGAGAGGTTTTAGGCACCTCAGCAGCATTATGTTGTTACTGTCATACTGTGAAGAATTATATGAGAAGCAGGAGATACCTAATTTTCTGGACTTTCATGGAGCTAAGACTTTTGTTCACATTTATGCTGTGTTACATCCAAGAGGGTCAGAATGATTGTTTGAGGTTTAAGGATTTCAGGGTTGACAGGAGGTAAATAAACAACTTTGATCTCATGAGAATTCATAAAGGTTTAATAAGGACTTAAACATAGTTCTCCCACCTGGCCCTGTAGAGAACTGAGTTTCAGCTTGTGTGCTAAATGCCTTAATCTTGTGCTAATTGTCTTGCTTGGGAGAGAAAATTATCACTGGTTTCAGTGGGAGTGAGATCTAGCTTCTAATCCTGCTTGTGTTAATTATGAAATGAACTCATGAGGGAGTTGGCTGGATGTTGTGTTTCTGTGCTTCAGCTATAGCACCTCACAAGCAGCTTCCATGTTTACTTCTGGTATCTTAACCTGTAAACAGTTCTAGATAACTATCTCTTCTCACATCTTGTTAGGCTAGTGGAAATTACTCTTTTCCTACCATCCCTCAAACCTGAAAAATCAATGAGCATTTGGACTATGATAGCATTTTCAGAACATTGCTGCAACTATTACCTTTTCTAGTAGCTGTCAAACCAGAGTGAAGGAAATCTGCTAAACTAAGTTTTAAGAATCATTCACCTAATGCCACTATAAGTTCAGTTAAAGGTACTGAGCCAGTGACATAAGAAACATTTTCACTTGAAATTATCCATTGTCTTCTACACACTGGAAGACAGCAAAACTCAGCTATTCAGCTAAGCCTTACCATGATTTACCTCCTACTGAGGCACTGCTTGAAGAGTAAGTCTGATACCATGAAATGGAAGCCTGGCTTTCTTTTGTCCACTTTAACTTCTTCCCCAGCTGTCTGTGTTTATTGCATTTCAATAATTAAGTGGAGTTAGAAAATATCACCTTCATTCTAATTAAAAGATTCTGTATGTAGCTTGCTTAATTCCTGTAAATAGAGTTGCTTAGGGAGCAGTACACACACAAAAATTAATTTGAAACTCTAGGTAGAGTAAGGAGAACACAGTACAATTATTCTTTCCCAGACAAAATAACCTTCAAGAAAATTCATGCTAGCTTTCTTCTGTCAGGACAGAAGAATGATGAGCAAAATGATTATTTCCAAGATCTCCTTACTTTCTTTCCATACCTTGTGTTGAACATTTGTCCTAATTCTTTTGTTGGTGTTCTTTTTGTAATCTGCTACAACAATTATTTGGAAATACATTAAATTAATTGCTCAGGAGCTTGTTTGCCTTTGTGCTTTGAAGAGCATAGCCCTTTCTCAAAGTAAATATGCCAGCTGGGTAGGTATTATAATGATGGTAATCTTTTCCTGTTGTGTGTTTGCTCTTAACTACCAGATCTTCTCCCAGAACACATTTGGAGAGAAACTCCTGCACAATGTGGTTTTTTTTATTATTAATCTGCCAAGAATTGTTATGTTGTTATGGAGATACAATATACTTGTGTGAGGAACAGAGATTCAGTTTAATCTGAGACCTATGATTCACATATAGCACAGAACCTGACATTTTTCACTACAGTCAGACTCAGGCTTGATACAACAACCACAGAAATCAGTTCCATAGGGGAGTCAAATACAGACGTTGTATTTGTGAGAGAAATATTGCTCCATGTTTGTTCTCAAAAGAGCAAACACTGCTCTGTTGAACTTACAACAGGTTTAGTTTAATTGAGATGATATTGAACTCCAACTGGACAAACTTGTGTCAGAATAAGCAACATCATACCTAAGCAGGAACAAGGTATTAAGGTTCTTTAATTCTGTTCTTGTGTAACAATAGACACATATTTCATTATAATTATTAGGACTAGAGAAATATGCTCTAGCCAAAAGAAAAGCCAATTAGGTGGTATTCTTATTAGTACTGTCTGATTATGTGATCTGCAAAAATCACATTTTAAACGTCTTGGATGAAGATATTTAAACTTGAAGGCACAAAGTTAGCATCTAAAATGAAAGGCCTGATTTATTTTTTTGTAGATTGCCAAGCTGTTAAACAAAGCCAAACCCAGTGGCATGCCAGTAGGCTAACAATCTACCACCACAAGAACAATTTCAGAGAGATTTATGGTCCTTCTGTCTGAACCTTTTCTCTTTGAAGACATGTGATTTAACTCTTCACCATGGGTGGCAGGAGTGTGAGAGAGGGAAAGGGCTGCAGTCACTTTCCTAGTCCCTCCTTGAAGGCAATGACATCACTGCACTGGTAGCCTGTGAGGGCTTCTCTACATATTAGGGTCAGACCATCTGGCTCCTCTTGCTCTAGTCAGAGCATTGCCTTCTCAGGGAGTAGTTTTTCTCTGCTTGAAATGTTACAAAAAATAAAATGGAGCACTATTTTCTAATCTGAAGTTTTTTGGGAGCGGAGGTGATGTAAAAAGTCTTTCTGACTGGAAACTGAATTATTTTCCCTTTTGCTGTTTTCACTATTAAGACAAAAGAAAGGAGGAATCACACTAGAGAAAAAAATAAAGTTAAAGATGGTGAAAAACACCTCAAACATTTCACTGGGCAAGAATTTAACAAAAAAAAAAAAAAAGTTTTATCTTTGGAGTCCTTGAGACTTAATTTGATATTTTCTCTTTCTTCTTGAAATCTCAGACCAAAAAAAGTACAAAATTTGTCATGATAACTGTTGGATGAAATACTCTTTACTAGCAGTAAGATTACACTCAAGCTTTGTAACTAATTCTGCTTCACATTTTGAAGGTATAGCCAAGCCCTCCTGCCTATATTTCATACTTGTTAGGAACATAGGCACTCAAGGGAGAAATATTCTTGAGTGCACTCTTTTCTTGGCAGTCATTCGAAACTGGTAAGAGGAAAACAGGCATCCTGTAGTGAGCCAGCATTGTAGTTTCTCTGCTTTTCACATCTTGCAGAAATTCCTGCTGCCACTCCCGCCCCATCCTATTCAACCTCCCAGTGGAACCTTTGCAAAGGGTTGGGTTTTTATCATTACTATAATTAGTTACATGTACTTCTTCCTTCTTTTGTCCAGATTTCTTCTCTGAATGCCTGCCTAGTAGTCTGAAGGTGCCTCCTGTGCCCAACTTTCTATGCCATTAAGAGGACACTATTATGGTGTGCCAAACATAATAAAGTCATGACTGTACGTTTCATTGAGACACTGAGAGATAACAATAAAACCATGTTTTATTAACATCTTCATCATAATTTCTAACATTCCTGAACAGCAAAATGACCTGTACAACTAAGAAATATTGCACTGAATCCATCCAAAGGGTGAAATCCTAGGCTTTCTCTTGCTCGAAATAATTTATTTCTTGGACACCTATTCCATAGTGTTTAGAGCTTTGGTATAGTTAAGTTAAATACTGAGTAGGCTCAGTACCTACAGATCTGTTCTAATTCGCACCACCTGCCTTGCTTGTCTTATCTGTGCCTAACTCCCCATACACCTCTACAAGACAGATATCTGCGGGTTAGACTCTGAGTAGTTGACTAGACAATCTCAGTTGTGTGGGATATCCTTGAATCTGCACCCTGCCTCAGCATGTTCAGGAAAGCTTTTAGGAACTAATTTTTGCCCTTGCTTTTAGGAACTCTACACAAGAAAAATAAGTTTCCCACTTGCTGTTGTAGAGCATATATGATTTTCTCTCAGTCCCCATCTCAAGCTATGGTCCTGGGAAATGATCTATACTAGTGCCAAAAGGGATTAATCAGTTGAATAATCAACAATATTGCTAACAAAAATAACAACATGGTCACTTCAAACTCTGATCTCTGTGCAAGCTGAAAGTCTTCCTTTTTCAGAATAATCAAAGAATTCAAAAGTACCCAAATTAAAATAAAAACCATGGAAGAAGAGAAGTGGCATGGGAAACAATTTTCTTTTATAGGAAAATAATTGATATTTTTTAAACTTTATTCTCCTTATTTGGGCCAACTGGGGGAAATTTCACTGAGAAAGGAAAAAAGAAAAAAATATTAAGTCATTCAAGGCAGATTTTTAAAATTTATTTTTTTAATTAAAAAACTTAATTAAAACTGAACTTAATTTCAATGCAGAAGGAGGTATCTACTCAGAAACACAAACTTTCTTTATGAAAGTTGGCCTTCTTTGAGCTTCCAACTTTTTTAAAGCAGAAAATTTGGGTCTTTTAAAAAATATTATGGTTACTTCTACTTACCTCAAGGCAGGCCTTTTTTTTTTTGTAAGATGCTGAACTGTTTGCAACATATTGCATATCTTTCCTTTTACTCCACAAATATTTCCCTGACTCTGTCTTTTGCAATCAAAATATCATAATATCATGTCTAACAAGACCATTTCTTTCACACATTCCAGTGCCATAAGCTTAAAACAGTAACGTGTCCTAGATCTAAGTCCCATGATTTCTGTCCTGATCTAACATTTCCCCTTATTTAGCTAAAATTTCTTAAGATACTTCATACCCACTGGTTTTTTTGTTGTTTTTTTGTTTTTTTTTTCTATTAAGAGTAAGTACACCCTCAATATATTATACCCGTAATACATTTTTTTCTATTAAGGGTAAGTATATTTTTAAAGGTAAGTATATATTTTCTATTAAGAGTAAGTATATTCTATATTTCTATTAACAGTCAGTATAAACTTCTCTACTTTCTTGCTTTGCCAGATCATTTCTGATTTCTGGGTCCTATAACTTAGGAGGAAACCAAAGGTAAGCTAAGTCTGGCCCCTGAATCTTTCAGATGATGAAGCTGGCCGATAAAACCATTTTAACTCAGACCACATATATTTGTTATTCTAGAAAAGGGCTGGGCACATAAACCTTGTGTTTGTGATATGCTGTACCGGAGTTACGTTTAATAGAATTTACATTTATACTAAACACTAATGTTGTGGAGTTCCAGAAGTATGATTTATATTTTGTGTATGACTAGTAAAGTCAAATAACAAACAATAATATTGGAATGGTAACATTTATGATGTTTTGTGTAGACGCTTTAGAATTTATGAACCTTTAAATACCTTTCACTTTCTGTCAGGATATGTATTCAACTTAATGCCATGATGCTCCCATTTTCAGTTGTGCTTCCTCAATTGAGGTCATATAGATGACCTTTCTCTGTATATTGGCAGATACTAAGGCTGGCACACTAATGCATGTTTTTGTACCACTTTTGGCTTAAAAATGAAAAAAAAAGTATTCTTGAGGACATTACCTCTCACTGTACTCTTCAGCTTCAAGTAAATTTTTTTATTTGGAGCTGTTATGAGAACACTACGCCTTCTCAGCCTTTCCAAATAAGAACCACATGCTGGTAACTTGGGATCTCTTGGAGAACAACAATGCAGTTTCTGCTACATGATTTTGGCTGTTTGCATTGATAGCTATCTCAAGGGATGTAATGAAGAACTCAGAATGACAACTGTTCTATTACAAATATTGTCACCTTGGGAAAGAGATTGGAAGAGAATGCAATGAACAAAAGTAATATTACGTAAGCTTCTTTAAAAGGACTCTTTTCATCATGAGTAACCAAAATATGTTAAGCCAACATAAGCCATGGCAATAATTTTTATTCCCAAGTGGACAGAATATGAAGCTAGAGGTGAGACTTAGATATGATTCATACACAGAAAATGGACAGGATAACTAAGATTAATGTGGTTTATTCCCATTCTGACCTGCAGCGGTTCTCAGGTCTTCTCATTTTCACCTTCCTGAATTTGAGTTTGCACACCTATTGCCAAAGCTCTGTTTCCCAATACCCCTCCCTACTCCTCAGCTGCCCTAAAGTCATATAAAAATACCAAGCATTAGTACCATGGAAAGACTGCAGAAAACAGGAAGTATTGTGGTTGAGGTTGGTATGCAACCTGTTATTCTGACATCCTCAAATGCTGACATTATTATAGCCTTTCTGAACAGGACATTTGTGGAAGTGCCAGAAAGATAATTCGACTCCTCCAAGTCCCAGAGCAATCCTTTAAAATATAAATATTTATATAAATATAATTTATATTATATAAAGATATTATTTACAAATGAATTTTAAATAAGTTTTCTTCTGCCCTACTGTTTATACAGTGGATAAAACCAGATTTCCAAAAAGCAACATATGTGTTGCCATGTAAAACCATGTAATTGTTCACGTTTACACAGAAGGACATGACTCTGTCACATGGTCAAGACATGATACTAATTCTGAGTGCATTGGGATTGACACTTGTGATATCCTTTGAGTAATTTTTTTTTCACATGGATCCCCTACTTGTTCTTTTTGTTCAGTAAAAGCAAGCTGAAAACAGCACTTCCACCTAGCAAAATTGTGCTGAATTCAACTTGAACAATACAACAACCAAAAATGTAATAAGACCTGTCAATCTGTAGCATAAACCAAACCCACTTGAACTACCAAGCAGTTGGTAGCAGTGATATGCTAATGTTTACAGTGTGGACCAGTACTGGACAGCACATCATGGGTGTTTTGTTGAGCAATAGAAGACTTAGAGGAAATAAGCCATAACGGTTTCTATTCTTGCCTCTTGAAAGGTCTTTCTAGCTCATTCTGTTTGGTTTTGTTTTAGCAGTTCTGTTTTCTGTAAGTATTAAAATTAATTAAAACAAATTTTAGTTGTATAGATTTAAAATGACTGGCAAAACTAATTTAGATTTATAACCTCTTGTGAGGCCTGCCATTGGAGGCATCTTGTAGGTAGGAATGCAGAATTAAAAAAAAAACAACATCAAAATTGAAAGAAATGGCACATAGATTTTCCCAGACAAAAAGGAAAGGGGAAAATTTACCCAAAGTTTAGCTGTATTTGCCAGAAAATAACAAAAATAAGCATAATGTTTTTTACAAAGTGTGGAGATTAGCTAAAAATATTATCTTTGAACTATTTTTGAAAAAAAAAAAACAAAACAACCTAATTCAGACAGAATCATAGAATGGTTTGGGTTGGAAGGGACCTTAAAGATCATCTAGTTCCAACCCCTCTTCCAAGGGCAGGGACACCTCCCACTAGAACAGATTGCTCAAAGACCCATCCAACTTGGTCTTGAACACATCCAGTGATGGAGCATCCACAGCTTCCCTAGGCAACTTTGTTTCAGTGTCTCACCACCCTCATAGTCAAGAACTTCCTCCTTACATTTAATTTAAATCTCCACTCTTCCAGTTTGAAGCTATTACACTTTTTCCTATTACTACAAGCTCTTGCAAAAAGCCCCTCCCCATATTTCTTGTAGATTCCCTTCAGATACTGGAAAGCTGCAATAAAGTCTCCCCAGAGCCTTCTCTTCTCCAGGTCGAACAACCCCAGCTCTCTCAGCCTGTCCTACTCTGGACCATCTCCAACAGGTCCATGTCCTTCATGTGCTGGGGGCTCCAAAGCTGGATGCAGTACTCCAGATGGAGTGTCATGAAGCAAAAACAACAGTTTTGCACACAGCAATGAACTTTGTATTAAAAAAAAAAAAAAAACAAACCCAACCAAATCCAACAAGATCCAGCATGATTCTATGATCACATTTGGAGTTTTTTTCCACATAGGTGCTGTGGTTCAGGTACCTTAGTCTTCTCTGGTCATCATGAGAACTGCAGCACAACGGATGAATCCTGTATGATGTAGACCACTTTATGCTCTTGGAGACTGAATCTGGCAAGTAATGAAAGCAAATAAAGCATCAAAAAGAATACACCAAGATGACACTTCCCAACAACAGTGTTCACATTTACTATGGACTTTTACCGCAACCTGAACATCAAAGCTTTGAGTAATACTTCTTTTGTCTCCTTCCACCTATATCATAAAAGTTCTGTAGCTAAAAGGCCCTAGTAATGAGCATAGACTTGAGGGATTCCTTGGATACTTTCTCAGCAAAGGCAGTATCAGTGCTTACAACTCTCCATTAAAGACTGGAAGATTATGGAACAGTATTCTTGGGAATCTGTGTACTAAACAAGAGCATGTTCTTGAAACAACTCAGCTCTTCTTTATATGATGGGAAGGTCAAGACCAATAAAAAGCGGATCTGAGCCTTTAAGCAATATCTTCTATGGTTGGGGTTGTCTGCCAGTTTCTTGGCTACTTTAAGATGTTCCAGAAATAAACTTCAGTCAACCCTGTCTGCAAATAGAGCTGCAAGGTAAAGACTTTGTTTAAGTTGGCAATGTTGTGCTTGATACAGAAAAGACAATATGAATGGGATAGGAAAATGCAATGGACCTACCACAGCGAACTTTATAGTCATCTTGCATTCACTGCCGTAGCTGCTGTTGCTGCTGGCATTCCAGCTATTTTATTTCCCCTTGTTTTTTTCCCCTTTCTTTCTTTTTGGAAAGACTCCTTTGCAAATATGAAATAGTTTATGAATAGGGAGACCCACAAATATTTACTACAGCTGATAAACAATGGAAAAGTCAGTGAACAATCTCAGCTCAGTTTTATGAAGATGAAAAGTTAGTCATGTTTGCCAGGTCTAGGAGCCTTAGGCCATTACCATTAAAGTTAACAAAGGCATCATCTGAATAAAAGGAACTTGAAAATGAAGGTCTGGACCTCGTCTCCACAGCAAAATACACCTTTTTCAGTAACAATATGGCTTTCACACCACATTACTCAAGTCTACATGACCGTCAGGGTGGGCTTTTATTACGTTGGTCTAACAGGCAAATATAAGCCTCTGGGTGAAGCCATTTCCGAAAAGACCATGGCTTCTTACCTGTGAAGAACAAAGAGATAATATTATCTCTATTCTTGATATGGATACAGTTTGTAGGAAAGCAGGGATGTGCTTGTGTATTGACAGATCTAAAAAGGCTTTCCATAACTGAAGAAAGTGCAGAAAAGAGTTTGAGCTGAATGGTCATGAAATTGCCTTGCAAGGAAAAAAGTAAATGGTACAATGTGCTTAGATAATCAAACAGAAGACAGAGAAGCAATTTAACTAGCATGGAGTATCTTCTTGGGGAAAAAATGCTCAGTACTACTCTCTTGAATCTACCAGTGTCAGGGCCCTGCAGGTCCAGGGGAGCTGCCCGTGGGGGTCTGGCAGGGCAGGGCCTGGCAGACAGGGCATGTTCTACCCCAAGACAGGAGCAGAGCAACGGGGGGCACTGGAGCAGCCCCAGCCCATCACATTGAGCACCTCCCTGGTACGGGGACAGGCTGTGGCTGGGCTAGGATGTGTGCCTGCATGTGCATCCAGCTTTGTAGGACCCACGTCTGGGCAGGGCAGGACTGAGGGGAACTGGAGATCAGCCCTGCTTCAGAGTCACTGGGTAGGGGTTGACAGCCCCCAGGGCTGAAACAGTGTCCTGAGCTGTGGGTAGCATGGTGGGAGTCCCAAGGGGTAGGCAAGGACATGGAGGACTAAGGTCATGGTGCCTTAAGATGCTGACATGGAGAAATAAGGCACATGTTTTAACAAAGTGATCAGCCCCAGTACAAGCCAAGGAAGTAGAACATTCTCTATTTTTGCAGTATTTGCATGAATCCTGGGTGACTTTTCCAGAGGATGTGATTTTGCTGTTGAAAACATGTAAGCCCAGTCAGATGACATGGCCGTTTGATGTTTTATGGTCTCATAGTCTGTGGATTTCCTGTCCTGCTTCAGTTTAAACCTGGTTTTTATTCAGCCTAAATCAGACCTTCCCTGCATTAGAAACAAATAAAAGATACTATGAAATATCTTATCTCAGTAGCAAGTCCATATGGACAGTTACCTCAGTTCAACTAAATCCATGTAAATTTTTGTGCATCTCTTGACTAATGTTTCAGCATTAGCCTGAACTTAGGATATGTTCAGATATGGTCCTGACCAGGGTATCAGGTCACAAAACTCTGAATGAACACAGAAGATATCCTAACACTGTTTTTTGATAGGAATCAAGTAAAGACATGGTCACCTCTGTTGTGTGCTTCATTGGAAGATTCTAACAAAGTAAATCAAGCAACAGCAATTATTAATTGCCTGCAGGAGGTCTGGTGGAAGCTCAGACAGGCATAGAGGCTGGGGAGATTAAGAGAGGAGCTTCCTCTTGATGATTGCATTGCAAGATGATCCCAGCCAGAGCACAGTACAGCAGGAAAAGCTTTTTCCAAATGAAGCTCTCTCCCTGTGATGTAGGTCTGACCTATCATGTGAGACAACACAGTTTGTGCGCAAAGATGTATTTCTGCTCAAACGCAGATAGATAAATTAGAGGCATTTAGTGAAGCAGTTTACAAATGCCTCATAATAATTCATTATGAGAGCTCATAAGCACAATTAGAGTACTGTCGCAAAGGCACTGGCACTTGCTAGAATCTATTCTCAACTGACTGCTGTGTTAACACACTGCCAGCTGGGTTAACGGGAGCAGGAGCTGGAGGACTTCAAAGATTTTTGGCCAGCTTTTTCTGCAGCAATCAGTACAACTCTAATTCTCACAGCCTTTTGCACAGTGGTAGATAGCCAACTCACCACAAATTTTCCACTACCTGTTTAAAATGCCACAAAGCCTTCAGAATTTGTTTTGGGCATTTTTAGAATTTATTTAATCATTTGACAATTTCCAAAATGGTAGATAAATACTGGTAAATTGCAAAGGGAGGAAATGTTTAAAGGTTGGACCAGATGACCTCTTGAGATTCCTTCCAGTGTGTGTTCAATGTTTGTTTCTAAAGGGAAACAGAAAACTTGTGGCAAAAGCAGCCTGTAAAGACCTAGGAATGAGGATTCTTGAAACAGAATCTCATAATAGTATAAAATGCCATGCGCTGTTGGTACATATGGACCCTGAGGGAGAAAGCAGGTCTTCAAAATAGATTCTTAAAGGCCTGAAATGGAGGTTTTAGTAATTTATATGGTACCAGAGTAGTATATGAGACCCAGACAATTTAAATACCACAGTGACAGCATAGTTTTCCCATGTCCCAGAGACTCTACTCTGCTGCAAAGTTCAAAATTCCATACTACTGCCCTGGGCAGCTTGAATTGTCAAAGGGGCAGGGAAGGACACCTCCATCTGCTGTGCCTGGCAGTGACCAGGCCACCCATTGCAACACAGGCAGGCTTGGAGGCAATAGGGCTAAAGCTGACCAGGCTTGTGCATGAGAGCTGGGAATTCACTATATGAAGCCCACTTTAAACAATTAAATGATGTAAAAGCTTGTATGGAGTTTTCCCTGGACTTCAAAATCTCAACAGTACTTAATAAGTCAGCTGAACTGTTGTTTGTTTTTTTTAATGAATAATCAGTTACTCATTTCTTTCTTCTATTTGTGTAGGTCTTTCAAACTCAAGGAGAGGGGATTTGTTATTCTTTTAATATTTTTTAATACAGAAAATGTGAATGTAAAACCATCAGGAAAAATAAACCTGGCATACCTTCTCAGTGTAATACCTGGTTACAGCTCATTTAAATGAATGGGATTATATTACAAATTTACTGCAAGGCTGATAGAATTTTTTATATTTCATATCTGTGATACTAGAAATATTTGCAATAGTAGGAACACTGAAGTGCTAAAGATTACGGGAGAAGCTGATGCTTATGCTCTTAAAGAGCAGACTGTCATGTTGTAGACAAGAATCAGGCATGAGTGATTCTCACCTAGGCAAGGGGATGGAGCAAACATCATCTCCTGTTCCCTTTTAGCCTCTTTTTTACTATTCTGTGAATATTTTCCTTTTTTCTTTAATCTTTCAGATTGTTTAACTTTGGGGAGCTGCTGAGATTTTTTTTTTCTTTTTTTTTTTTTTCTTTCCTTCTGAACGAACATATCTGACTCCACTTTGAGTGTCCAGCTTCTGTGACTTACTGCCTATTGGTATATGGTCAGGTTCTAGAATGGGCACTAAATGTCATAATTTCAGAACGCTCCAAGGGTAGACAAAGGAATTTCTATGCCAATAATTCTATTTCTTTCCTATCATAGTGCTACCATTGGAGTGCTAGTGAAGATACAGCACCAGCTGGGACTGGAGCTTGAACACATTTTCTATGTCTTGTTTCCTTTGAGCTTCTTGAGGTAACATTGTACATTTTGCAACCTGGCACTATATTTGTTACAGAGCTCCAATCAGAAGAGCTGAATCATCAGTAGTAATGATGGCAAAAAATCAGGAAATAACAGAAGTTCTTAGTTCATCACAACACTTTCTACAATTAGGGTCCTTTTACTTATCACTTGACTTGTAGTTGGTCTTTTCTGGACAGATTAAATATTGCATTCTCTGTCCCCTTCCCTCCCCGAAAACCCCTTACCCTCAGACCAAACCAAATAAATACAATAGACATGCTTGGATACATTTAGGACAAATGGGAGTATCTCATCTTTATTCTCCCTTCCTTTGTCCAATCTTAACTTTTCAGAGGATATCTTAATGTGTAATCTCTGGGCTTTAAAACTTGTCCACATCAGTGAAATTTCCTGGGAAAATTTCATCCGGAATTATAGAAACTTTGCCAGCACTGTGGCTTTACATAGAACAGGTCTGGCTCTCTTAGGCAACTTGACTCTGGTTGAGAGGCACTAAGAGGCAGAATTACCCCTTGGTTTGGGAACTGTGGCATCTCCATCACAGCCATCTCTCTGATCCCAAAGATTATTGTAAATTACTGAGGTGCATTCATTTCATTCCTCATCCCCAAGCCTGCCTTCCAAAGAGGATCCACATGTACAGGCTAGTATCTAGGAGCTGTTAAAGCATATGAAGATAAAGGACTCAGAAAAGATCTGCTTGCATTTTGATGTTTGAAAATGACATAATCCCACTCTACTTTTAAAACTGGTGGACATTGCCACAATTTTTTATGTGGCCAAAACAATTTCCACCAGTCGCCTCACTTTCTAATCTGGAGCCTGGATGACTGCTCGTATGGCAAAGCTCACTTCTGCCGGGACCATCTGAGAAATGTCACTTTGACATAATGAAAGAAGCACCATGGATAAACTAGTTTTAAACCATGAATACCAGATGCTGTAGGTGCTAACTCCTAATACTTTAATTAATATCTCACTTGGACACACACTTGACATTTCTGTTTCCAGTGAAGACTTTGTGTGTTGTCAGTTACTTTTTTTCCCATCACTATGAGCTGCTTACCTACTCATGGTACTGCCATAAATCAGAACTTAATATTCCTCTTCCACTTTGTCTTGTCTTCTCCTTATTTGCCTCTAACTAATTCCTCCCCCCAAATTACTTGCCATTTCCTCTCTTCTTACCTGCCTTCTGCTTTCAGCAAGACTATAAGTTTTGTAATGCTAAAAGACAGGCTGCTAGTTCAGCATTCTTTGCACGCCCAAATGGTTGGCACACTAGCAGACTTAGAAGAGTACTTAGATGAAATGTAAGCCGACAAATGACAATGAGAATTTTGCTGTTGGTTTCAACAGGGTCAAGACTAGTGTTGTTTGTCCAAAGCACATTTACTTCCCTCTTATTTCAGTAAATGGTATCTCTTCTTACAAATTAATGATTTTAGATTAACTATATTGGTCTCTGAATGTTGCTTTTTGTCATGATACACTGAATAGGGCATAAGATATGCCTCTCTCTCTCTTTCTCTCAGATTTTTCCTTCCTGGCTTCACCTGGTAGTTTTCTGGAATAATATATCCCAATCTTTTACTACAGTTATATTATTTCATTCCATTTCCCTTATTAGTTCTGGTACCACTGCAAAAGATGGCAGTGGTCTTTTTGACTGTTCTTTTTAATGACTTTGAAGATACATGAAGTCTTGAGGCATGAGGGTGGACTGAGTGTACATTTGTTCCAAAGCCTACATGTAAGGTATTTCTCCCTCATATACAGCCTAGGGCTTCCAATTTTAAATATAGGCCCTGTATAACACAGCATCAGTTTTTGATGAATTCAGTAAGATGTTATCTGCAAAAATTCTATGTCGAAATCTACAAATGGAAAAACAAGTGAATTAAAAGAAAGGCATTACCTTCATAAGATGGCAGTGGAAAGATCATCTGATGGGTAAGGACAGGGCACGTCCTTTTTCTTACTTCCTCTCCAATTTCTATGGTGGTTTGCATAACTCAGAAACCATCCCCATAAATACATCAATCACATGAAACTGTGGATAGAGGTGATGTGAACATGGCTCGCAATGGTTCACATTGCAGACACAAATATATATGTGCCTAGTGCTAGACTGTAAAGTATTTTAGAGCAGGTTAAATCCTCTTCCTTCTCTCCTGCATTTATTATTATCAGGTCTTTGACATGACTTGATCTACTGTCCATGATCTGTGCCTGGCTTCATTTATCCTTGGGCTCACAGCCACCTTTGTTTTGTTTCAAGGCAGTGTTGAAACAAAAATGCTGAGATAAGCAAGGCTAACAAACACTTTTCTCCCTCCCAACATCCCTGTGCAATAATAAGAAAAAATTATAGTACTCTTAGAACAGTTGGCTAGGTTAATACTAACAAAGGTCTTATAATATAGACTACCTGTCCCAATGCAATATCTCTCCTATAGCAAATTTATACTATTTCATACAGTTAGGTACATTTTTATGAAACAGGAAGACTGAGAAATGAGGTCCAAGGTTGAAGAACAAGTCAAGGGGAACAGCAAGAATGAGTCAGAAGCAGTGAGAACAGACCACATATTTTCTATCACAGCAGCCGCTATGCTTGTGCACAGCTTCAGAACTACTTTAATTATGTTGGTGGACACAGTTTAAACTGTTCCCTGTAATGGATGTACATCTCTGTGACTCTCTTCTCATAATCTTGTATGTTAGAAGTGAAGCAGTTTAGGCTCAGTATTAAAGACTGAGAGTGTAAGTTTGCATTTCAATGTCAATTCCATGTAGCAACAGCTATTAAAATATAGCACAATTTTCATGATTTTGATACTTGTACAGACAATTAACTATTAAGAAACAAATAATAAGTAGCATCTCTTGATTCACTTTTGTTGCACACTAAAAAGTAAGGTTTTAAAGTGCTTTTTGGCACGCAGGAATGCAGCAAGAACCCTCCATTTCAAAGCATCCAAATGACTGTGGAATAAAGAGGCTTTTATTTCAGAATAGTATTTCTAATGGAAATTATTCCAGAATAAGTTATTATACAATTATAATAAGTTATTATACAATACCTGATTCACTTTTCCCATACAAAACCTAGACTGATTTACCTAAATCACCTTTAATTTATTTTAACAGATTACCTATTTGTAATTAAGGCATCACTTAGCCACTTCTGAAAATATTTTTTAATGTAAGAGTAAATACAAAGTCATTTAACAGAAATATATAGCTGTTCTTTTGTATGTTTGGTAATCAGTTCTGGTTTTGCCTGGTTGATTCAAGAATCCTGTGGGATGACCTCCTTTACAAAACATGATCTGTGACTTCCCTTCCTGAGTGACTATAATAGCTCCAGAGGTGCGCTCAGGAGAATAAACAACTCAGCTTTTCCAAACCTCCAAATCTGACTTGTTCTGTGTTTTGGGCAAGTGGCCATGCAGCCTTTTATTTTATTAGACCTTGTTTATCTATTATTAACTGTTAGCTATAGTTCAGCACAGGACTGTGGTTTTGGTCTCTTGCTTTGTTGTTGTTTTTTAATATAAACAGCCTTTTGAACATCATGCTTTGCCTTCAGTGGGCTGGGGGTACAGAAGAAAATTAAACAAAACAAAAAATCAAAACAAAGAAACCACACCAATGAGCAAATAAATAATGAAACACATGACATTTTCTGTGTGGAGCAGGCTGAAGACAAGTTCATTAATTAAATCATCCAACATGAAATGTAATGGACAGTAAAATTTAAGTTAGTGCTAGTTTCTCATATTATTTGTCTTCTTTTATTTAAAGTATTTAATCATTCTCAGGCTCTCTTTCTTTCAAATTAGTGATTTTTTGAATAATACATTCTAAATGACGTAAAGTTAACTTTGGAAAACAAGCCTGCGTCAAGCCTCTGAGCCAGATATCCCTCCTAAATCTGACTCCAAGCAAAATACAGAATTCTTCAGGGCCTTCATCTACCACAGCACAAACACAGGCACAAAAACAGGGACCAGAGTGGCAAGCACCTCATGGAATAAAGCTTTATGTCAAATTAATTATTTACTCTCCCTCAGGTATTGCCATAGTACTTGCCACTGACAGTTAAATACCAGCAGCAATGACAACCTATCCTGCAGGCTTGCTCAGAAGCAGCTGAGTGTGTAAGATTTCCACACCACTTGCCAACCAAAACATAAAGGATAAGAGTCTGTTTATATGGTTAAGAGAAGGGGAGAATCTAAACCAGCCTGGAAAAAAAAGCAAACACAAAACAACGATAATCTGGATGAAATGGGCATTGATGCAAGCAAGTTGTACTTAGCAAATGGCTGAATGGCTGAAGACTGTGGGAAGTCTGGATTTGGTGGGGAGATAATTCGGGTTGAAAACTGGGGGTTTTCTATCCCTCACCACTAAAAACTTTACCCCAAACCAATAGTAGCTGTTGAGGTTTGGAAGCATTCAACACATGCAAGGGTACAGTTTTGTGAGGAAACATCATGTTATATGCAGGCCTGAGAGAAGTAAGAAGCCCTGAGACTTCCATGAAAAAACAGATGATGAGCTTTCCTACCAGTTGTGCAGATACAAAAGGGTTAGACCCTTTAGAAGAGTTTTAGATAAGGATACAATTCTTCAGACTAAACATGAATATTGAACATTGTATTCTCCCTTATAAGCAAGTTTCAACGGCTGTGTTTTTCCTCATCTTCTTTGGGAGCTGGATTTGTTTTAGCATGGAAGAGGCCAGAAATTCTGGAAGAGTCATTGCTGAAGCTCAAGTGTCCATGGGGATAGACGTCATCTGCTGGGCTTCACTGGCTCTGGCTGGTTCCTGAGGAATACATTTTCCCCTTGAGTCTCTGTTCCTCGAGGAGATTCCCTCAGTATTTCTGCATCCTTTTTGTGCCTCTGTGTGGCCCTTCAGGGGAGGCTTCACAGCACAGAAAAAAAAAGAAAAAAAGAAATATACCGGGAATAGGTCAGTATCACCTTGGCCAGACTCATAGTCTGTGCAGGGAGAGGCTTAAACACACGCTCCAGAGCATACAGGATCTTGCAGGCCTGATCATGCTGGTCAGGTTAACATGCCAATAAGGCAAACCCTCTGCAGTCTGTCTGTGAGGAGAAGGGAGCACACCTTGATAAGAAGAGCTCTTAATTTCTTTCCCAACATTGCCACTTTTTTCCCTGCTACCAAACCAATTCCTCCAAGCCCACTGGGACAGAAACTCAGATGTCTGTGGAAAGATGTCTGCAGTGTCCAGCTGGGTACAAGCCCAGTGGGATTCGAGAAACTTTCCCCCTTTTGCAATGGACTCCTTCAGGTGTGAAGTTTGAACATTGGCTACTCTTCTTTCAAAGATCACTGCAAGATGACGCTGTTGTAAAGTCCCATGCACTAGCTGCCTACAGAGACTGAATCTGTCTGCAGCTTTGCTCTTTATCTGTGTCTTCTTAAGATGTTGTTGATATTAATGTTATTTAGGGAGCAAGGTTCAGTTCTGTATCTTTTGTAAGAGTGTGTGGAAAGAGAGGTTAGTGAATTGATGTTAAAACACCTACATTTTTTTAGCAGTTTTATCTTTGATTTATTCAGCTCAGGAGTTTACAAAACAGCAGTTAGCTTATCAGTTCTATATGTACCCTTAATCCTTCTGAGTCTTTAGAGAGTTTATTTTATTCTCTCTGTATGTTTTTCTTACTGCTTTTTTTGCACATTGTTGTCATTGTTATATTGGCTCAAAGGTAATTTTTTCCTGTCAACATACCCTTTTATTTTGGGGCTTACACTTGCGCCATCTTCTGAAAAGATTTTCCATTCTGCCTGGCAATTTTGAACTCTTTCAATTTTTTTTTTTTTTCCCTTTCACCAAGCAAAGACCATTCTGTTGTGACAAACTTTCCTGACTGATGTACTGAAAAAACAATAATATACATTTATATATGTGTATATACACACATATTTATCATATATATATGATACACACACATATACATATGTAAACGACATATATATACTATATACATATGAGACACATGGATAACCAGGCTATTGAAGCATGAAGGGAAAGGTGGCCTGCAGCTGATGTTGTGCAGGGTAAAAAAATTGCTGCCTGTCCAGTCCATTACTCCACAGTTGTGCTGATAACATCACTGTAAATGCACCGTTCCTTGTTTCAGTAAGAGACTCGCAGAAGCCTCTATGTGCATCTCCTAAACCTACACTGTTCATTTTCCTTGCAAATGCCACTGCTTTTTGAAACAGCTCAGGGGAACAGATAAATGTAGCAGTAACCTCCAGATGTGGTATGAAAAGGGCTGGAGGAGAAGTGGAGTGAATGGAGTGAACTAGCAGCTGTGAGTGGGATGAGTTGACCCATGTAGCTAATACAGATAATACTGTCAGATTTAGGATGACCATCGCCAAAAAATTGTACCTGCAGTACTGGGCAAAGAAGAGACTTGAGATGACTAGATGGCACTGCAAAAGTGCGAGACAAAGCTGACACTTCCCAGTTTCATGGGAAATGGGTTAGAGCTCATGCTTCCAAGTCCTAGAAAAGATTACAATTTAAGTACTTTAATAAGAGCTTAGAATTTCCCTAGAGTCTGAGCCACCCAGCTTCCACTAAAAACCTTAGCCAAGACTAAATGGATTTTTTTTTAGCCAGACTGAGCATTCAGACATTACAATGACAATTGGAAGAAATCCTAATAACATTGGGGTGGGGCAGGAGAGGGGAATGTGGTTTTCAGAAGTCACTATTTAGTATCTTTTTGACAAAATAAACCATACCTTCTTCACTCGCCCAAAACAACATCATTCCAATAAAAAATTCATGCTCTTTCACCTTGTACTCAATAATGGGTGGCTTTTTTACACACAATTGAAAAGCATTAATGAGTGCAGCTTCCAAATTTTGGTAGGTCTTGTACCCCTAACTTTCTCAGTCACTTCAGAAATACTTGAATGCTGTTTCAAGAGCAGTTATAAGAATAATATTGCTCCTTTATACACTAACTAATCTTGAAGTATGAAATACCCTAATAAAGTGCTTGTGACTTCTCATGTATGAGCTTATTCATATATGGGAAGAATCAGGGCCTAAGAGTAAGGGAAGGCATAACTCAGGTTTCTCCACTTTCACAGTCTCTGTAAATATATATGTTTTTTTCTTCCATAGGCAGATTTTGAAAAAATTAGGTGAAGTACATTTACAGCTGCTGATTAAAAAGCATAAATGGCATAAATGAGCCATACAGAAGAAAATTATTATGAGTACAATGGGTTTATGGTGGATTTGAAGTCAGAAGCTGTGATTCCACTGCTGCATGTATCTTCAAAGCTTCCCCGTTGCACTGCAGAAGAGCACATCATGCTCAGGTTGCCTGGAATTTATTCCTATCTGGACTACTGGCTTTTCATTTTGTACTACTGCATCTCTGTGTACATTGTTTTTTCCAGGGTGCAAAAAAGGATGAAAGTATGTATCTCCCTTTATTAAGCCACTCAGGATGCACCACTGGAAAGTATCCTTTAAGAATGAGACATCATTACTTAATTTGGTTCATGTGAAGGTAATTGCAGGACTGGGATTACAGATTCTTTGTTGGATATTTAAATAACCATAAAAACCTGAACTGGTACTGACTGCTCCTGCCTTTATCTCAAGATAGATTTTGACTGTATTTGCAAGGATTAGTATTGTGTGTGTGGAGTTGGATCCAGTTTCAGCAAGCCCATACACAACCCACAAAATAACTGATTATCAGACATTTCTATGCTGACTTGCTGTCTTGTGATATATTATTAGAGGTTGGTGCATAAGGGAGGGGTACAATATGCAAACAACATTTAACCAGCATTTCTAATATTGCCCTGTATATCCACCACAAAGCCAACATTAATAATTTCATCACAGGTCATACCTTTTTTTTAAATGTATTCCTTACAGCATTGGAGCATGTAATTCTGTGATTACATTAAAATTGTTGCTGTCAACTTTCAAAAACACTGAGTTCCTTGGACTTATTTCTTGCAAATAGAAGCTTGCTAAAATGAATTTTAAATATCACAAGGTGGGAGCAGTGAACATATTCCACTGTTTAGATAATTCAATCTGGATTTAGGAAAGCTTGGAACAATTCTAAGGGATCCCAGTAGCTTTCTGTGTGATCCTTAGCCCATCACTCAAGTTTCAGAGGTATGTAAGTACCTAACACCCACTGGAATCCAGTAAAGAATGAGATGCCTAATCCAATTTGAAAATCTGAGCTTCATTTCTATGGTGCAATTCCTTTTCAACAAAGTGAGGATTGTAGACCATTCATGTTTTACATAGTTCAGGGGTGGATAGGGGTATGAAGCCTAGCAGTGCAGGAATATTCTGGAAATAGAAATTATATGCAACAAATAGAAATCCAGAAGATATTAACTTAACTGGCAAAAATGTTTTCACTGGTATATGTGGGTGAATGTGAAGGTCACTGTCTCCAGGGTGAGGAGCAGCCATGTGAAGAAACAAAGATTCTGTATTTCCCCAGGTATGGGTTTTTTTCTGCAAATGCTCCTGCATGTGAGGGATCTGGGGACACCTCAGGTCCTGTGTTGGAGGACAAACCAGGGTCAGTAGGATCCAAATCTTGGCCAGGTACTGTTCACAAGCACTCCTTCCCCTGACGTTTTCATGTGTGTTTATTTATCAGTTGTGTATTAGATCTAAACCCTCTTTCTGCTCTTCTCATTTTATGGGCAGTGAAAGATATGACTCCTCTCCATTTCTGATTCCACAAAACTGTAACCAAAACCAAGCACAAATATGTGTTCCGGTATAGTATGATGTATTGTGTATCATATCATTATCTTTTGGGTTTTTCTAGCTAGCAAACTAATAATAATATTTAGCAATGACATAGCAATTACCTCTCAGAGTGCTTTGTGACCACTGGCTAGTTCAGTAGTTTGCAAACTATGGTCCATGCACCGGGATCAGGATCCTATGAAACTTGACCTTTCTACAGCCCTGAACATTTATCTGTAGGCATCTCCTCTCAAATTAGAGCTGAGATGTGACCACTCTGAACTTTGCCATACAACAGCTAAATCCCCCTGGCACAGAAGAACACACACTTTTGCATTGTATCTATGCAAAACTGCATTACTTTAGCTTGCAATATGAAATAGCCTTTCAATAGTCTTGCACATCTTCAAGCTGAAAAGAATATAGCAACTCACAACTAGAAAATTAAGCTGGAAGTCTCCAGAGAGAAGGGATGTTTTGTAAGGTTATTAATCCTTCCTGTTTCCATTCCGTCCAAAAATACCACAATTTCAGTTTTTGGTCACAGCATTTCAGCACTTCTTTCCCAGGCGAAATCTCAAAGTACTCAAATGTAAGGAAAGGAAAATAATCAGGGTTGACCTCAAACTTGCATCCTCCCTTCCCCTCTATCCCCTCTTCAGCTTTTCATACTGACTCTACCTCTCTCGTGCCCTTTTTGTTTGACTAAGGAATCATTTTTTGTTTGCAAATTAAATTTGATCTGGTAGTTCCAAGCTTTTGTGCATTTGAGGAGAGAAGATATTAAGAAGTGTAACTATTCATAAAAAATCTAGAAAACAAAAAATTTAACAGAAACTTTTTGATAGTTAATATTTAAGTTCATTCCAGAAAATATGCATGTATACTTAAATCAGAAATACCTTTCAGTGTATTGCTACAGTAGAAAGTAATTCAGCACAGACATTTTCAGAAAACCTTTTTAACAGGTTAAGAGGCATAGATGGGCATCAGGAAGGGTATAAACAGAAAAATAGGGTTGGATGATTCATTTTCTCTTCAGTTGCTGGACTTTAGTTTGTAGTAATTTAAAACCTTGCAACTTTGAACTAATTCAAGCCTTTCAGCCTTGCAGTCTGGTACATTTAAATGGTGGGATTAGGGGCCCAGCAGCTTCCAGGAATGCACTTTGCAATATCATGCTGACAAATTTGTTCTAGCTGTCTAGCCCTCTGGGTAGGCGTGAAAGGACTTTTTGTAAAATCTGTTCATTGTTTGCTCTGACTCACAAAAAATCTTTCAGAAATAGAAGGTGACATACAGAGAAAGGCAAACGTTTCCTTTTCTCATAAGGCAAACATTTTTCATATTTTATTGTGACAGAAGATAGTAGAGATCTGCTTCTGTAGAAACAGAAATACAGAGGAGAGGGTAGGAAAGCAGAGAAATTAACAACAATATGCAATTTAAAGTGGACAAACCAAACTAGATTTCCATGTAAACTAAGCAAACAGCAGAAATTTAAATGTTCTCCTTGCAATTGCTAGAGAAGGAGGGAATGGCAATAGCAGTGGGAGGCATCTGCCACCTGCCTTTTCTCTCTGTTCTCTTTGTAAGTTGTTTCTCTTGTCCCAGGAACAGCTCAGCAAAACAGGAAAGGGCTGTTTAGTCCCCTTCTGTTTCCCCAGAATAAACCAATAGATCTCTTCTTAAAAAAAAAAAAAAGTTTCTCTGAAAAGTGAAATGTCTTAAAGGGGTGGATGTAAGTTACAAACTCATTGTACTGCTGGGTGACTTATTGTCTGACATAAGTCCGATGGACACTGGCCTTGAGGGAGCCTTTCTGACCTTGTTAAAGTAGTGAGCTGTCTCCGAGATAGAAGTGTTCTGTGTTCCTCTTACCACTCACATTTGTCAACTTTGTTGTTGTTATGTATGAGACCAAGCTTAAACTTCCGGTGCTAATTTTTTTCTGATGACTGCCAGAAGAACACAACACAGTAAGAGAATTGTGTTTTACAAAGCTTTAAGGCAGCAGCAGTGGTGAGAGAACGAGAATTCAGAAATGCTAAACTGAATGGAGCGTACTAAAGTATGCCACAGGCCAGAAAGAGCTGCCAGTGGTATATCTATATGGCATAACGTGGAGGTATGATTCTAGGCACCAAAACCAGTATGGACAAGTTAGCAGTATTGTCGTGGAAATGTATGTTACACATTGGTTTTAATTACATGCCAACGTGTTTATGTGTCTCACATGCACAAATGAAGGGAATTAAGTTTCCTAGGCATGTGTAAATCTACTTTTCCTGCCTTCCTAGAATTAACTTTTCAACATAAGTCATAACCCACTAGCAATTTAAGTCTAAAACAGTGTATATGGCATGTGCTAGGATAGGCATGTACCGAAGATCCATTATTTCCCCAAACAACAAAAATATTGTGTGACCTCTCATTTGTTAAAAAAGTCAGGCATATTTTGGGAATAACCAAACATGGTATACCAGAATGTAAAAGCACATTTAAATGACCTGGGCACATGTTCATTCACTTCCAATATTTGGAACAACTCAGGTGTGCCAAAGCCTAGACCTCCAAATTTTTTAGCATTATCTGTTACTTTGTGGTGAATTTTAGCTCCCAGATGTTGTGAAAATGAAGAGATTTCCCAATAAATTTTCTTGTGTGTTCTGGGACTTCTGTGCTGGTGGATTTCATTTTTTGAATGGATGAGCAACTGTTAAGAATAGAAGCCATAAAGTACTAGCTTCATCAGGGTTCACCTAACTTAAGGTATGTATGTGGCACTCTGTTGTCATCTCTACTGTGAACATATTACTAGAGGCATCTCTCAAGATTAACATTACAGCTATGAGATGCTATTCAAGCACCATAGGAAATACTGTCATCTTGTCAGTCAGCCCAACTCTGCATTTTCCTTTCATCTCCTTTGCAGTTGTCTTTGAAAACAAAACCTAATACCTCTTTCATGATTCACAGAAATGGATTATCTCTGCTGTGAAAATGCATCACTGGTCTTTTGGATTAATCAGTCAATGATATCTCCTGTTCTCAGAGCTACAGTCAACTCAGCAGCCTTTGGGAGTTCTAAGAGAACCAAAGTTTTTCATCTATTGGTTTCAAAGCTCTCTGTAAATGAGAGAAGTATCTTCTGTGTGTATCATGTCTTATAAGAAAACTAATGAGATGGAAGCCATAAAAATTGATAACTGATACCCTTCTAAACTATCAAAAGGAATAAGTCACAATGAACAAAAAAATCCTTTGCAAATTGTGTTCTTAAAAATATGCCTTTCAAACAGTGCATAGAAGTAGAATTCAAAAAAGAACACTCACAGTATGTCAGTGTGGTTTTGTTTCAGTACTGGCAGTTTAAAAAACCCTCTATGCAAGTTTAGTTCATATTCTTAATGATGAAAACATACTGTACACATAATTAGGACAGATTATAGGAAAATCTTAGAAAGTGACTAATGTTTATGTCTGCAGAAGGCTAGAAAAAACTGAAAACTCATTTTTGTTTCCAAAGAATGTACTTCTCTGCATAACTTATTATGGTATATTTAAACAAATGTACTGCACTATTTGTGGTTTCATCAGAGATGGTGTTATTGTTCATTCTTGTCTGGAAGAGCTAACAACAGGTTGAGCCCAAATAGCATCATTATTAATTCCTATAGTTATTTTTTCACACATAGGTATGGAGTTCATTTCTGAGGGGCCTCCAAAATCAACTTCAGAGTGATTCCTCACCCTGTGAGAGATTACGCAAGACATGTATTAGTCATGTACAAATTATATATTCAATGAGCTGGTGTCTTGGCCAGCTTTCTTCCGTTATCTACAGACACATCTGAGAAACTGTAGAAATAACGCCCAAAAATCTGTGTCTATTAATTTACGTGAAAAGTAAAACAGAATATCAGAAAGTGGGTAAAAATCTCTAGCAGAACTCATTGAAGAAAGGGGAGGTAATACGGAGGAAAAACAGGGGAAATAAAGGGTTATTTCCATTTTCCAGAGACTGAAATTCAGGCATTTCTTGTTACACATTAATACAGCACATCATTGCACATAAACATACTATGAAAGTTTAAGGAATATAAATGTGAAGTTCTTAATTTTCCTCACTTTCTTCCAGTTTTGTAAACCTATGAACAGTTTGGCCAGTTTCCCCTTAGTATGTAGACACACTATCTACATATTTACATTTTATATACTTACACATTTTCATTTTGCTTCTACTATTTGCAACCACTGAAAAATGACAGTGTTGTTCAAAAACTAACAATAATATCTTAAAATCTCCACTGCATGCAAGTGTGGATTTTCTTTTAACATTTCACTTTGGTCAAGTGACTTCCTAGCTCTCTCTTTGTAAAAATAAATCTCAGAAATTCCCGAATCTTTAAGAAGAAGACATGTGTTCCCATGCTTTAACTAGCCTTGCAGTGACCAGAATAAGCCAAGCTCTTTTTAGAACTGTGCCAAATACAAGCATTCCTTGAACAAATTAAAACCTCCCTATTTCAGCTCAATATGTTCTTACCATAGTCTTATGATCCATTCACCACCACTGCTTGCAGCTGATCAAAGTCAGGACTTTAGGAGCCACTTGATATATTCATATAATTCTGACATAATTTTTTTGCTCTTAAATGCATGATTTTATGTGATATCTTTAAAAACTTTTATGGTTTCCTTGCACCCAGCTTATAGGAAATTACCTCTTTCTTATCAGTACTGTCATCATTTTGTGACCTGAAAATTTGTCAGAAATGACTTCACATGCTTCTCCAGAAAAGCAACGCAAATGGAAAATAATTTAGTGTCAGGTCATCCTTTTTGGACCCCCACAGGAACCTACCCACTCAGAGGTTACTTTCTGTGAACAATTACATTTCAGTTACTACTCAGCTAGTTTTCTATTATGGCTTACTTGTTTTCTTGTTGTTTTGTTTCTTTTTTTTTTTTCTTTTTAGTAAAGTGGAGCACATTAACATGTCAAATACATTATAAAAGTTTGGCAATATTGTATGAATTCTTGTATTTTTATCAACCAAAATGTTACTATAGTTAAAATACAATTTCCCATAAAGGCTCAATTGACTTCTATTATATCACCTTCTCTTAATGTTTATTATGAACTCCTTCATTAATTGTTTAGATAGCTGGACTAATGTTTGGGAAGGCCAAGATTATAACTGGTTCATCCTTTTTATCTTTTATGAATATCGGCATGACATTAGGACTTTTCTATTCTATTGGAACTTCCCAACTCATTCCAAACTTAAGGGAAAAATAATATTTGCAATTTAAACAGACACTCAACCAGCTCTTTTTAAAATCTTGAATGTAAGTTAACCTTTATTCACTGGTTGAAATGTCAAGTTTTAGTAGTTTTTGTTTAGTATCTTCTGTCAAAGTAGAAACTATTTCATCAGACTAAGAGCTAGTAGGGATTTGCCAAGAACAAATCATGCCTCATTTATTTCTCTAAGACAGTAACAGAGCACAGAATACACTGAATATGTGTATCTTTCTTTTAATGTAGTTCTTGACCATCTTATAAAATTCCTAAGGAAATCTTATATTGACAATAAACTACATGCCAAATCAGATGGATAGCAGTTCCAGACAATTGTTAGAAATGGTCCACGGTCAGTGGACATAACCACTCTTGTGCTGCCCTGGATCTAGGTGTGCTCAATATTTTTATGACTGACTGACCTTCAGGAGGGAAGAGAGAACATGTTGATTAAATTTACAGTTGACTGAAGACTAGAAGAGTAGGAAGAGAAATCAAAATTATCTTAGCAAACTGAAGAAATGGTCTGAAAAAAAAGACTGGATGAAATTCAGTAGTAACATATATGAGAAAAAATCAGCCACAGAGATACATGATGGGGAAAAAAAACCCACCAAAAACCTCAGGATGGTAGCCATTTTTTAGAAGCTCATCTCAGGGTTTGAGTGAATCATAAGTTGAATGCAAGTCAGAAATGTTCTGATGTTGTAGAAAGATTAACATCACCGTGGGATGTATAGACAAGACATATGAAAATCTTCTGCTCCTCTTAGCACCGTTAAAGACTCAGCTGGAGTCCAGTTTTGAGCAGTACATTTCAAGAAAGATGTGAAAATATTGGAGGTAATCCAAACAAAAGTGATCAGTGGTCTAGAAAATATGACCTATGATGAGAGAATGAAATAACTGAATTTGTCTCTCCTAACAAAAAGAAGACTGAAGTGAGCATAATAACAGTGCTCAAATGTGTAAAAGTGTTTTACAAGGATGAAAGGAGTAATCTGTTCTCAGTGACTATGGTGGATTGGACAATACATAGTACACTTAGTCTGGAGTAAAAGAAATAAAAGATATTGGGAAAAAAGTTAGATAGGAAACAACTTTATATGGGCAAGAATAGTAGAACACTAGAACAGATTGCCAAAGAAGACTGCAGAATTTTCAGTGCTGGAGGTCTGTAAAAACACATCAGATAAACAGCTGTCATGAAAGACAAAGGTATTTTGGGGGCCAGGAAATAGACTAGATAATCTCTTAAAATCACATCAAGATGTTTTTCAATGATTTTTCTATGATATATTAAAAGTATGAGTAGAGCCTATGTTTTTCTCCTAGGTACTGAATGTGAAAATATGTTGAAATTCTCATCTTAATGTTCCTTCAAGATTTATATGATGGCATATTTCCTGAATGGTTCTATCTTCTAATACTACAATTAATAATTCTACCACTGACAACTAGAAATGGATTAATACTGCAATTTGTTCATCACAGCTTTTAGTTTTACTAACCAGTTTTAAGTTTTAATTTCTGCCAATTTACCTCATTTTCAATAGTTAAAGATATTTTAAATAGGTGTTTTAATTTTTCACTCTTAATCAGACTGCTTTTCTAATTGCTGTGGCCTTCATTTTGGATTATGGGATTGCAGCTTCTTGACTGACAACTGAAAATACTCTTAAGCAATTCCCAATTATTGTTCCTACTTTTCTGATTAAAATGATTCCTAGAAGTTTATCTTGTTAAAAAGTGCTTTGACATTTTTGAAATTGGTAGTGTTAAAGCCCCATGTAACATTAATTTGGATTTTGTTCCGCTTGTCTATGAGGTATTGGGTGCTTGAGCAAGAACAACTTTTTAAACTACTATGAGAGTAATTTATTTTTATCTCTAGATTTTTTTTCCTTAGCTTTTTGTCTTGAAAATTGTTACAGGTGCTGCTGGAGCATTCTGAGGATACTTTGCTAATAGCTGCATAAGCAATTTCACCATGTGTCTCAAAACTATGATCTTCCTTCTCATTTTAATATAACCCCTTTTTTCCTATGCAGTACATACTTGTCCTTAAAGCATTGATATCACTAGAAAAGACTATCTCTTTGAGCACCAGTAGCTGCAAATGATTGGAGGGAACAAGCTTCATTGCAGAGAACCAGAATCTGGGGACACACTGTGAAAATGTCACCTGTGAATGTGTGGTGAGAACAGCTCTAAAACGACCCTATTGTTACATTATATTTTACTGAAAAGAGGAATGCAAGAACACCATGGCTGGACAGGAAAGCAACAGAAATTAAGGTCATCCCTCTAATTTAATTCAGATGCAACTGCAAACAAGCTGGCTTTAGATGCAAATTCTAGAGGAAGCTACCTGAAAGCACTAGTATTGCTGCTTGCAGAAATTCTGTCTGTACTTTAAAACTCACTAATATGTGAGTAATGTCATGTGTGGACCAGAAATTAAATCCAAAGTGGATAGCCTGTGATAGTCCTGAAAAGAGTTATATACAAATTAAGTGCAGGAATGAGCATATTTGCATACTTTCCCCTCTATATGCTGGAACCTTTGCCCCAGTACAGTGTGTTCCTACAGATGCTGTCAACTCTTTGTTGCTGTAACACAGAGTCATGCAGAGATTATTAAGATTACCTTGTAGTTTTTGTAATACCCCATTCAGCCATCAAAGCAGTCACAGTACTACAGTTATTGCCAGGACACACATACAATACATGGAGAACAAACCCTGGCTATTTGTTTCTTGTTTTTCAAGGGCTCAGAAGCACCCTCATAGATGCGTTGAGCTATAATTATTTCTTTTTACACATTTTGGCCAGCTCTGTAGCTGTAATGTTTGGGCTAAACCCCAGGACTGGACACAAAGTGTATGACTCAGCATGAGATCAAGCCCTCAACACCAGAAGGGTTGTGGGGGTCTGTGAGCCCTGGGGGTGCTCACCTGCCTGGCAAAAACACTGAACAAGTGAAACAAAAGCAGGTCTACTCATGACCCTGCTGTCTTTTGTTGCAGAGAGACTCTTTAGCCCTGGTCTTTTTCTCTACCCAGTCTACCACTCCACTGGCCTTAGCCCTCCTGCTGCTTGTAGGGCTAGTTTTCTGGGGAGATGGGATCCACATGTAATCAGGTACAGGCCCAAATCTGTATTACCAAGACATATCACAATTTCTTTGTGTCAGTGAACATGGGAGGCACAATGAAGCGGCAGACGCAGTGCAATGGCATGTAGGCTGTGGAGACACTGGCACTGGCATCTCCCACTCCTTTGTGGACCTCCATTGTTGGCTCTTAGCATACAACTAGCTCAGGAGGAGCAGCAGACAACAGAAAGCCACTGCTTAAAGGGAACCTACTGGGGGATTTTGACTGCCATCACCTCACTGATGTTTTAAACCATCTGTTAGGACTTAGCCAGCTAACATAATGGGAGTGCCTCTTCACAGAACTGGCTGATTATACAGCATGCATGTAGAATTAGGGCATAGGAAATTCTGGATATGCTGTGAATCATGTTCAGATAAAAATTAACAAAATGTGAAATGATGGTATGCTTGGGCTCCAAGTTTGTTAAAAACATGGTATATTTGAAAGAAATAAAATGAGGGAAGTGGTTAATTTGGTTTAAATTCTCCCAGAAAAGGAAAATAAAATGAAACAGAACCTCACCAAAGCCTGAATGGCCTCATAAACGTATGAGTCTGATTGAATCTCTAGTGTGATGGGGAGAGGCAAATAAAAGAAATAAGCTTGAACTCTGGACTTGCACTTAGATCTTGGAAAGCCATGTTTTGTATTCTCCTAGCAAGATGCACAACTTAACAAAATAACTCTTGCAGAAAAAGGACTCCAACAAAGACCAATTTAAAGCCCTTTTTCAAAGACTGGAGAAAGAGCTAGATAGTGTGCAACTCCTGTCTGCACAAAATATATCTGGAAAAAAAAACAATGACTGCTATACAACAGGATATGTGATTCAGCATGTCAGTATTTTTCTTGCTACATTTGTTCATTATGAAAAAAACCCTAGCCCTCAAAAAACTTCTTTCCCTAACTATGTAAGAGACTCCAATCGTTTTCTGAATTTGTCTTTTGCAAGAAATCCCTCATAAGTATTGGTTTTCACATCCTTATATTTTCAAAACAGAGGTAAATGTGTCAGTTTACTCCTTGGAATCACTCTGGAATGGGTTTTTACAGCTGACACTATTTATTTGCACTCAGAAAAAAAAATCAACCAAAAAACCCCCATTAAAAAAGCCTTTCTTTTGGCAATATATGGCTAAGATCTGTAGCAGTGACTGGTATTTCTAAGTGTGGAATTTATTACATTGTCTTACAGCCTCAAACACTGGATGTGCAGCATTTTCTGAAAATTAGATATGTGGAAGTTGTCATAAATTCAACTCCCTCAAGTGAGTAGTTATTTGATAATGTACTGGTTAGCTGCTGAAAGTAGGGGAATACATAAGTATGTATCCACATCCGTTCATACAAATACAATCTATAGAGAGATTATGATGATGTGGTGATGCAGAAAAAGTGGCTGTTTTACAGAGATAACAACTAAGAACTAACATTGTGCCATATTGCCACGTATACTATATTATATATACCAAGTTAGAAATGTCCTGATTAAATATATTTCCCATATTTCTTTCCCACAGAACATCTTTATGTTAGAACTATTGCCCTTGGTCTTGCTTTTATACAGAACAGAACATTGTAACTCAGCAATCCAGGAAACAAGCCCTGGCTTTGGTCCAGGAGAAAGAAATGAAGCAATTAACTCTCTTTGCATGAAATGGAGATAAATGTGTATTTCATTGAATTCGAGCATCAGAGTTGAAGGATCTATCTACCCACTCTTTGCCGAAAATAAGGAACATGCTGAGTAAGTACTTGGGTTGCTCACCTTCATTTATCTCATGGATTCTGGAGATTTATATTACTTCAGGTTCTTTCTGAGTATTAGCAAAGTCAGTCAGTGGGAAATACCTAGAGCATCAGTCAACTTGCAACTGGCACAAGATTCCCCTGCAGTGATTGAACAGCATACTATCTCTTTTAAGTATTTCCAAAGCAAATGAAGCATAAGGAGACTCATTACTGTTCAAACCACTAGCACAGGTTTGATGCTAATAAAAAATTTAAAAAAAAAAGAGAAAAATTGGATCTCGCTACTAAAATGTGCTTTGTTATCTCAGTTCAGAGAAAACCTACCAAATCAACAGGATCTGACAAATCTGTTTAGCATACGTACTCCTATAAGTTTCTTCCCAATCCTTTTCATCTTTGCAGTCTACCTAAATTGGCTTGGCCATCCAGCTCTTTTTACTTCACAGGAAAAAGTCTTTTAGTACTGACAGAGATTTAGAACATAGATGTCATAGCTTTGACAAAAAAATTTTAAAAAGAAAAAAATGAAAAAAAATGAAAAAATAATAAAAAACCCAGAGGTGAACATTTCTGGTTTTATGAAAATGGTGTAACATTAACTGAAAAATCAAGCCAGTTTTGCATTTTCAAACACAAGCTTTAGGGATGACACATTATACCCAAAGTCTGTTAGAACCCTCTGAATGAAGGCACTGACTTGGAGGCCAAAGTCACAAACGATTTTTGCTTGTTTGGGATTCATATATGGAAGCAAATCCTGCAATCCTATCTCCTGCAGGAGATAGGAGTGCATTTGAAGCAGATCTCCTCCGCAATTTCATTTAGGTTTGTTCCTTGGTTTTCGCTAAAAGAAATGGCAGCAAATAAAGACAGGAAAGACAAAGGAAAGAAACAATCAAAATATGCTTTTCTGATGAGGTTATAGTAGCTGTTTTCAATATGAATATTTTCAAATGGTGTTTTATGAACTATTTCCTTAAAATAGAATCAGTGATAAAAAAAAAATCTATGTCTTCTACCCTATATAGCTGCCTGGAAGGATTGTTCCCATTCAGATATTTCTGGCCATGTGACTGTTTTAATTTTGCAATCCTAAATACTGGGGTTTCCATCACTTCTCTGAGGAGACTATAAAGCTAATAGATATCTTCATCACAGGAATCATCTTACCCCAGCTTCACATACTCTACATTTAAAAAAAATCATTGACAGAATGGACACAAAGAGCCCTTATGCAGATATTCTAAGTCATAAATGCCTGCACAGAAAAAACAGAGTCACTAAACAGAGGAAAATGAAGTGCTGCATTTTTGGCAGTAACACAGAAATACATAATTGCTTCACTGAGTTTTGCAAAAAGTAAGGAATTCATTTTTGCAAATCATCACAAGAACAGTTTTCTGTTCTGCTTCAAGACAGCCTGATCCAAATTTTGCTTTGCCACAGTCTTTTGTGACAGAACAAATGTTGTTAAATACTTAATTACCAGGACAGTACACGTGACTGATGGGTTGAGTTGGATCAACGAAGCTGCAATTATTTCACCACAGTGTGACTGACTAAGATTGATACTTGGCCTTCACTCAATGGTTTTCATCATTCCATCAGAAATAAACAGAGTACAGACTATTCCCAATATGATTATGCATCAGTAACTTATATTGCTTTTGGAAACTGTTAAATTTATGCCAGTTTGTTGTAAAAGAGAGTACAGTTTTGCCTTTTTTTTTCTCTTGTCCACAACTCAAACTCAATGTGTGCATAATTTTAATCATCCTTACATTACATGCTATTCCTAAAAGCTGAGGCCCAGAAATAAATGGACACAATTACTTTTCTCCATCAAAATCCTGGATTATTCTGTCCCTTTTGCAAAGATTATAAATGGGTCTTGAAGAAAAATTAAGATATAAGTCCAGATCTCAGTTTCTTTGAACAAATACATTCAGAGTTAAGACTTTGATTAAGAGCAAAGCAGGCTACTTTGCCACAAAGTTTGGATTTGTATGCTGATTATTCTACAAAGCCTAGAAATATGGAGGCACATGTAAACTCCAGGCACAGTTCTGTGTAAGTGCCTGGCTGCAGGATGGCTCATGGTAACCGTGCCATAGTAATGACACTATATGTCTTCTAATTCAGGAATGGTTTATTTACAGCCAGATCAGAGGTCCAGCAAATGATACGGTCCTTAAAACTGAGCATCCTTGTCTGCTTTTAGTTCTCTATCCCATTTAGAAATGCAACACTCCTTGCAGAAACCATGATGGAAATACTGGCAAAGACATGGAAACAGTGATATTTGGCCCTCCTTCCCACCATGTCATGCAGGCTTTTTTCTGAGTGGGATGAGATGAAGAGATGATCAAAGTCTGGTTGCCTTTTATATAATAATGTCTCCACTGTGGCTACCAGCACGGCAGCTGTAGAACTGCTGCTTCAATGACAAAACTGTTAAGGAAACTTCAGCATGGACATGACCACAGAGATACAACAAGCTGTGAAATAAAGACTAGAGCTCCTTAAACTGTCTTTGCATACTTTTTTTCAGAGTTGCACTGCATTTTTTGCAAACAGGCACAGTTAGAGTCAGAATTAATTAATTTAAAACTATTTTCTTAGAGTGTTTTACATGTGTTAGTGCAAGCAAGAGCAAACATAAGTCTCCTGAAACATGGCTTCAACCTCCTGACACAGGAAGCCCAACCATCTCTGTTGTGAAGACTCCACATTTTACTGATTGATTTTCTGAATGAGGCCTAAAATAACTGTCACATTTACTAGCCACTCCAGACAAGGCTATTGTTCAATGTCACGTGAATAAATAATTTAAATATAGTGGTTTTCTATTTACTTACCATGTTCCAAAAGACATCTTGTTTATGTGTGTCTGGTTAGTTCTGAATCTGCTCTAAGTTAGCAATATCATGTGCTCCATATGTTTGTATGACTTTTTGGTTTGGGTTGGGATTTTTTTTTATCAAGATTAAGTCAAGAAGGGATTGGTATGCAGGAAGCATAAGAATACTATCTCAACTGGTTTATACCCTAGCTCTCAGTCATCAGTGGTCTACTCAAACCATTTCAGGTCAGCTTGAAGTCACAAGAGAGACAAGCTGCCTGATTTTAGCAATGAGTTGCCTTCTCTGACATGAATACAGGTCATAAGGCTGAGGAGAAGCCAAAATACAGAGCAGGGAGAGGCAAGGTAGAATTATTGACCTAGGAAAAGAAGAGGTAGGTGTGTACAGTCTTGGGTCCATTGGGATTAATATGTCTGACCATAGTACAGCACTAATCCCACTTCCTTAAGGAAAGGCAAATTCCAAAGCCAGATGAATTCTTCTAGTGACTGTGATTGGCATGGGTAACCATGATTAAGAGTTAAAGTCTTGGAAAAATTACAACACTGAGCTTAGATACAGGTTTAGGTAAAAGCCAGCCTTACGGGGAATACGTTACTGAGCAAGGCCAAAAGCAGGATGCCATACTTATATCTAGAGGGCTGCTTCTTTAGAGGTACTAAGTATTTTCAAGATGCTTATTTCAGTACTGGGCCCAATAATGTTACATCTTCAGTATAAATGGTGTAATTATTTTTAACTGCTTACCCAATGCAATTAATATTGAAAACAATTAAACCTGATTAATAAAACCTAAACCATAAGTTCTTCTCTGTTACTCCTGGTTTACTTTTTTCATTTAACATATCTTAAGAGTTAAATCAGAATAGTTATTTGGACATACAACATATCTATGATTTTATAAAGTTATTTGCTTATTTGAGTTAACTATGAAATGCTTCAAGTAGCATCAATAATGTGATGGAAGAAGTTAAAGTTAATTATGGATGTCCTTGGTCAGTTTGAGAAACTGGCAATCAAGTATTAGTATAGCTCTATTTGACTTGGATTTCAGAATGTTTTCAGGAAACCGTTTTCTTTGAAGTTTTCTGAAAAACTTGAGAACATATGTCAGTACAAATTTTTTAATCTTTCTCCTTGAAAACTCCTGACTTTCTATATACATATACAACCCGCTTAAGTCTCCTTTCAATACAAAGTAGGTCTGTGACAGATAAATTAAATAAAAACATCTGATATAACTTAATGTAGTTATTCATCTAAACTCCATTTACGGAGATGCCTCTTACCCTTATAATTAGAAACTTATAATTAGAAAATTAAATTCTCAATGCTATTCCTCCAGCAATCAACTATCCTTTCAATCTCCCTTTATCTCTGACAAGACCTGGTTATAGAACATATCAAGATGTGTGTATCTAATGTAGAAGAGATCACATGAATACCCACAATGGTAAAAAGAGGGCAGTGGGAGTCAAAAAGACAATTTACTATTGAGTTTTCTTCCTCTTAAGAATATTTTCATTTATATATTGTTATGTTTGGTCAATCTTTCTCTGCAGATTACTGGCTTGGAAATTGTTATTTACTGCATAGATATTGTTGTAAACCATATTACATGTCCTCTATAGGGTATTTTAAAGGTTACCGAAATTAAATTCTCAATGCTATTCCTCCAGCAATCAACTATTCAACTATAAAACGTATAAACCTGGAAATGTGCAGAATAGCATATAAATTAAGTCTCAATATCCAGACTTTCAGAACAGCTTTCCTGCAAATTCTCTGAACAAAGTGCCTTATACAAGCGTAAAATACCTTGATTTATGACTGAACCATTTATTCTATTTGCACTTTCCTTGAATTTATTTGCTTCTATTTCTGTTCCCTGAAATCACTGAAAAGAGTAAAATACAAGGAAACTTCATAAATGTCTTTAAATCCATGTTGCTTCAGCTTGTCCTGGTCTTCCTATCACAGGAAAATTGCTTCAAGTTACTCAGAAACTTCTCAGTAAATAATTTTCCATAATATAAAATTTTTTTCATGTCTGTTACTACAACAGGATGTACATTCTGCTTAAGTACAACCATTTTCTAGAGTAAAATCCAGCTCTTCAGAAATAGCAATCAATGTTATCCCCTGTGTATATATTCCATATAAATAATAAATAGTTTTGGAGATATTTTTTATTATTAAAGATACTCTATTATCTACACCAAATGGAATGTTACCCTTAAGAGGCAGAATGAAAGCCAAGCAACTCTTGACTGAGCAACTGTAGAGACTAGAGCTATCAACTCCAAATGAGAAGACTGTCGAGGCAGTTTTTATACTAAACGATTACAGATCTTTCCTCTGACTCCCTTCAGGTATTTTGTGCTTGCAGTGGACAATGAGTGAGTCTGGTTGCTACTGTCCAGAGTAGAAAGAGAAGAAATCAGGCTTAAGCTAAAATAACTGTTCAATAGACGAGCCTGAAGTGGCACAGAATTTGAAACTTTCTCAGCTCTGGTAGCATTGAGATTAGGCTGTAGCTCCTTTGTCTTCATGGTAGTGATGCACGGAAACAAGCTCAAAAACTTGCAGAGAGTTTATGAGGAGGTATGTTTATTCGCTGGTGGGTGCACAGAGGCTAGCGTCTCCCAAAGCGTGCACACCGACATAGCTTCGCATCAAGTTTATAAGCAGTAAATCAATACGTATTCGTTAGATTGCCCAATACGCCTATACACATACATCATCTATCCCCACTTCATATGGTATTTAGGTCTCCTCCCCCTTGCACCTGCACACTGTGTTGTGGTGGTGGTCTTCTGGTGGTCGACCCACCATCTTGTGTTGAAGTAAACACTCTTCTTCGGTCTTGCCCTTTTTGCCCCTAAGTTTCGGACAGGCTCTCTGGGACTCTGGCCTACCTCCAGTCCTTGCAGAACAGATGTTCTTTTTCTTCTTAGTTCTTAACGCATTTAGTTCTCTATAGCTACTTGTAGTGTTTTGCTTCAATGATCTAACTCAATAGTTATTATGATTAAAGTTTGCAATGCTTTGCCTCGCTAAACTAGCTAAGTAGCATTATAGTTAATTTTTAAAAAGGCCTAGGGCTACATGTCCCGGCCTAGAGCTACATGTCCCCCCTTCAAGAGTGGCAATATAAATCCTAAAACCATGCACACTTGAAAGACTGGAAGTACCTGAGGGAGACTGAGCTCTCTCTTCCCCTACTTCCTTGCATTATCAGTATGAATCAAATTATCTAGCACTGAATTTGCGTTTCTAACTCACACAAGGTTGTATACTGAATTAGGTGTGAACAATCAACAGTATCAGGGTTTTCTTTTGAGAAGAGCAAAGCGCAGGACTGAACCTCCACAACTGTTATGTTTAAGTTATTTATTCTTATCTGAATTGTCATTTCCATCATTTCCATTTTGTAGTTCAGGAAAATCCTGCTACCACGTCACCTGAGAGCTAACCTCAGAGATATAACTTCTTATACTGAGGCACTGAAGTGATGCTAAAGTCATTGAAACTTTTTTTTCCCGAGGGATTTTCCTAACAGAGGCTGTTTGTTAATTAGTGAGCACTGGTAAAGGCAAACAGGCTGATGTGGAAGATGTTTATTTGTTGTATGGACTCTTGCACTTCCATATCTTCATTTTGCTACTTGTTGGTGCAAGATTTAACCACAGACTCAACTGGTATTAATTTCCAGATTATCCAAAGCAGATGGAAAACAGAGAATGAGGAAGCAGCCATTAACGCCTACATGACGCCTGAGACAGTTTGGGATTGTACAATGACTGTATCAGTGTGCAAACATAATAACTGCTACAGAACAAACCAGTGGACCATCTAATTTGACCTTCTGTCTTCAGCTGAGCTGATGCCAGCCATCTCAAATGTAGGCATAAAACCACCTAATACACAAAATTTTGCAATGTTCTGTCATAGAGGAAAATTATTCCTGACTCCAGCTGTTGCTCAATTGTGTCCTGAAGCGTGAGGATTAATAGTTCTTGTGACTTTTGTCCCAGCATGGGTAATTGCAGATGCCATTCTTATTCAGATTGATGGATAATTCTGCTCTGAACCTTCCTCAGTACTTTTCCTTGTGACCTTAAATGGCAGATGATGACACATCATTTTAGAAACATATCCCATGGACCAAAGAAGCAGATTCTGTCTTGGTGTGAAACTAAACTGATCTGCAGAGAGATGATCAGTTGTGCAATCATTAGGTTGCTGTTCCTATGTGTATTTTATTCAGATCAACACATTCTGCTGTCAGCCACCATTGTCACGCTCCTTTAAGGCCAAGGAGCTAAGATAGGATAGATGGGAGAGGAGATGTTGGCCCAGGTTACTTGTTAGCTACTGTCTGGAAGTTGCAGTAGATAACCATGGTCTGACAGATGTTATCAGCATGTTTAACCAGCCAGGTGAGCATATAGCGCCATGAGTGCTGAGACGTTTCCCTGCAACTGTGTTAATAAGTCATGCCTACTCAGGACAGATGATTCTCACCTGAAGAAGCATTCTGCATCATGTTGCATTTTGTTTTCTCTTCACTGTTAATAAGTGGAAAGTTATCCATTAATGAGCTAAGAATGTGTTAATCTGATGATTTTATCTAAAGGTACACTCAATGAAAAGGGAAGGAAAAAAAAGCCTATAAAATACAAGGGGGTCTTTGAGTTACCAAGGAATCTTTCAGCAAAATGTTTACTAGATCAATTGTTACTAGGAGCCTGTGACTCCTGCCTTGTATAAGATTTAAAAAAAAAAAAAAAAAAAAAAAAGAAAACAGAGGCAAAATAAATAAGCAAACTCTGTCCAAGAGTTGTTAAAATGACCAGAACAATGAGCAGAGTAGGTACACTAACTAGTCATGGTAGACAGAAAGGACAGATATTTTTGTGGGGCAGATCAAAGAAATTAAGCAAATGTCTGTAAAGGTAACATTTTTCACTACCCAAAAAATGCCAGCTGCCAAATATTTTTCTACATGTGACGCATCAACAAGTTTCTGGCAGGTGCCTTAAGGAAACATTTTTGCACATTCTCTATTCCCGTTAAGAGACGCTGTTCCTCAAACTGCCATTTGGGTTGTGTTTGTCAGCCACAGTGATTCACCATAAAATGAAACGCATTTTTTATTGTATAGAGTACACTCAGATCTATACACATGATTATTTGATCAGGAGAAAAATGGTAGAAAACCAAGGCCAGGGGCTGTGAGCCACTTTTGGAGAAGCCAGACTTCTGACCTGAAACAAACAAGCATATAAAACCACCACAGTGTAAAAGTCATATCAGAAGAAGAAGAAACCTCGGGAAAATAACATGCACAGAAAAATAACAGTAAGTTTAAAGCTATCTATTAGGTGGCTCTATTAGGACATGACACCTGAGACCTAATAAGCAAAAATGTCCTGGGCAAAGGCATGCAAATCTGCAGAAGAAACTGAAAAATAAAGAAGCTAGTTAATCATTCCCCAGTAAGTATAGCTCTGACTTCTTCACTCAAAAGTGGACGTTAGCAGAATCTTCATCCAAAAATATGGTCAAAACTGGAGAGCAGAGTGGATACACAGAAGCTGCTAGTAAAAACTGGGCATCTATTGAATTAAATATACAGGATGATCTTGATCATAACCATTAGGTGGGAGAAAGTGTTTGTTTTTTGGTTTTTTTTGAAATAGGAGGCCAGTATTATCTGTGTCTGGAAGACAAAAAAATCTAAAGGGCTTTTTTTTTTTTAAATTGTTTAGTCACATATTTGTTATTTTCTGACAATAGGTAGGCTTAGTCTCCCCCCCCAGCCAAACCCAGGCATTTGCTTTCTATTCCTTTTGTGTGAAAGCCCATTCTAATCATTCACTGTATGTGAGCAGTCTTTTTATACATGGGTTAAGAAAGACTCTGGTGCAGTACAACTATGAAGATCCTAATTTGCAAGACACCATATTTTGTATAGGTTAAGCTAGTTTATAAGTGACTTAAAAATCTTCTGTAAAAAAGCTTCTGCCCACTTCCTTACCTGTTTGAGCAGGGCCCTGCTCATGTTTCTTCTAAAGACTCTCAGCCTGTTAAGTGCTTTCTCTTCTCCCATTTTAAATTTTTCTATCACCTTTTGAATTTTATTTTTTTAGAAGCCCTCCTGAACTGCATTTGCCATCTTGTAAAACTTAACCACGCTAAGTGCTCCCATCACAGATCCTGATGCTAATATAACCATAACCATTGTCCTTGCTTCTCCCTTTCTCTTACCAAGAGTCTTTTGGTAATGCTTTGAGCAGAGCTAGTAAGACGTAAATTGTCACTTCATTTCCATTCCTTAAGCAAACTTTAAAGAGTCTCTACTGAGATAAAATGCCCACCATATGTCAAATGGATGTGTAAATTTCTTGTAACCTGGATTCTTTCTAATCTCATAAACTAAGGCTCCCTTCTGTCAGTGGATTTTCAGGAAGCAAGACTATTCACATTCTGCTTAAGCTGGGCTTCGTTCAAATTTAAAAGCTACATCAACAAGTCAGTAACGGTGTGGAAAGGATTACTTGGTAGGAACAGTTCAAAAATAGCATAATTGATGAACCTCAATTGCAAATTTTAACTTTCAAAACACTAAGTCCAGTGACAGTGAAGGGACTACAGGCATGAACAAATGAGGTTTATACAGAAAACTGTCTCAACCTGATTGTATTAATTTGACATGCATATAATGCAGTCGATAGAATTAGTTTTGAGCAGTTCTGATTGTGTTCAGATAATACTTGGCCCTGACAAGCAGATACTACCTGGTACAATTACAGGTACACTATAAAGAAGATTGTATTTGAAAGACAAAAGGGAAGAGATATTATTTAGCATGGAATAAAGCAGTTTTTTTCTAAATAAGGATTATTTTTTAAAATAGCATAATGTAGAGAAGAGAAGTTAATCACAAAAGTCCAAGTCACATACACCCTGTAGCTGCATGCCTGGAAGCATGAAACT
>JAVSBS010015508.1:14480-29787 GCA_033124195.1 Coracias cyanogaster | reverse complement strand
GTCGCAACTGTCCTGTCTTGTGCTCCACTGTATTCCTGTTCGGCGGGCTTGTCTATCAGCCAGGGGCCGGGCTTACAGTGGGCAAGTTGTCGTGGTTAGTGTGTGTGTGTGTGTCGGTTTTAGTGTGTTGTTGTTATAATATTAGCTATACAACGCTTAGTGTACCTGTAGCTGTTAATTTATCACCAGCAATCCAGGAGACCCTGCAAATGTTGCTGTAAATAGTTATTATTTACTTCCCAATTTGTGTCTGTCACATATTCGGTGCTGGCCTTACAAGACTGGATTTATTCCCCCATTTTTGCAACACATAATTAAAGCTTTTCATCAGGAAAATTATTCTAATTATGATTTATTAGTTTACTTAAAACAGCACATAATGGTATCATTTCTACAATAGATATTCTGTATGCTCCGTTATACTAAAACATGCACATAAATGTAGACAATGCTACAGCAATGTAAAGAGGTTAAAATTTGATCTTTATAAAACTAGATGAGAGAAATACTGTAAGGCACTCTGAACTTATTTGCTTACAACATTTGCTTATAAATGTGAAGTGTTACATGAGTGGCAGCATCAACCTGAATGGATTAGCTTCTGTCTGATCTCACTCTTGTGATACAATATTGCAGAGCCTATGACACAACTGACTGCTGTAGAACAACCACTTAAATTTTAAATTATTTCCTCTGTAAATCAGTAATGCTGGTCATGAATACATGGTAAATCACATTTCTAGGACACTAAAAAATGTGACTGTTAAAGAAAAAGCTTTTCTGCCTGTTAACAAAGGGCATTGAGATAACACTGTAAGTGGGGAAACTCTGGCAACATGCTTAAATCTGTTTTTCATATCATGGAATAGGTTATCTTGAGGGACCTTGAGAAGCATTAACTCCCTCAAATAACCACTTTATTTGATCTAGTTCATTTAAGGGTTAAACCAGATGGAATGTCCTGCGCCTTCATTATTCTGTGCTTGAGAGTAATCATTCCAGAGATGACTAAATAGAAGCCATATCCACAAATGTGTAACCCTTAAAGAAATTAATGCTGATTATTGTGTCAGTGGCCAGCCACAGTCACATGGGAAATTTTATTTGGAAGTTTCTTTTGCCTGCTGAAATCTCTCCATGCTCCATCCACTACCAGTATGATGTGGAAAAGAGGAGGGAAAAAATCACTCCGACATTTCTGTCCCAGATACTCAGAAGAAGGGATGCATGAGAAAGAACAGCTCGCTGCTTACAAGAAAATGGGTCTGCAAATAAAGATTTCAGTTATGGATAATCTTTTTGAAACCTATTCATGAAAAAAAAAATCACTGGTCAACAAGCTATTGCTGCAGTTTACATGTTGGACAAAGAAGCCAACTTTATGAATATGCATAAAACATGCAGGACTTGCTCTGCAAGGCCACACAGTTAAAAACCTAAATGTGTGTGGGTAAGCCAATGTTGAACTTGTTTACACATGAATAAATCCTAATTAGAAAATGGAAAAATGTCTGAATCTAAATTTAAAGTGGAGTCTGTTCATGAGAATCATGGGTGACTAAAAGTAATTAAGGCCATTACTTAACTAAACAGACGTGACAGATTAACCATGTGTTTCTAACTTTGATGTATATTGTTTTGTTTTTTAATACATTGCAGTTTAAAGTTTTTTAATATTGCCTGAGATACATCTGCCATTATTTTGATTTGGTATCTTTCTTGTTGCAAACACATTTACCACTGGCTGACATTTAGTTTGTATAAACAATCGAAAGTGTTTACAATGAAAAGTACTTGTTCAAGCAAGCCACAGTACAGAGAAATACATTCAAAATGTAAGACAAAAGATGTGTAGATAATAAAATACAAATTCATGCTCTCTTTTATGCTGCTGTGTGCTAGAGATGGATTTAGATAAAAGTGAAAAAGGAAGCACGCTTTCATCAAAAGCCACCCCCGAAAAAAACCTAACTTTTCTTTTTTATTGTGTAAAGGACTTTTGTTAATTGCAGCCCTGAAGAGCTCAGAGGTACAAAGTTCCTAGGATTCTTTCCACCAATACTTCTCCCCAAAATGGAAGGCCGAAAGAATGGTTATTGTTTAAAAAATCTTACTCTCCTGAGCTTTCCAACCCAGATAACACAAAGTTAACTACCTATGCAGAGGCAGCTCTATGAATTAGCTTGCATATTTCACACATACATTGAAGCCAGAGCATTTATACAAGGCTTAATTTTCCTCCCACTACAGGAGAGGGGAATTCTATATATGTATTACTCCATTGGCTTCATTATTGTCATGCTTAATTTACATGCGTGTGCATGAAAGAAACAGAGAACTATGTGCCTCTGTGTGTTTCTGGTTTCCCATTTGCTGAGGCAATAACAGACTTACTTTACACATGGGTATGAAAGAATAAGTTAAAGATGAAGAGTTTTATCAGAACTGCCCAGAGTGTCATTTTATGCTGACAGGACTGAAATATTGTATTGCAAGTTGTCTTCATGCATCAGCTGGAGAAAACAACTGGTAAATTCTATAGAAAGAATAAATTCTCTAGAAAGCTTCTACAGAAAGTTAAAACTGATTACGTGCTCTGGCTCCAGGTTGTATATGATGTTCCTGGTCTGAAACACTAAATTGCCTATGACTGGGATTGATTGTAATTCCCTACCTCTCACAGTCTTGTGTAGAAGCTTCTTATTCGCATCAAATGTCTTGAATTGTCACAATGAGCCCCCAAATTCTTCAGTCATGACCCTTTACACCTGCTGCTCTAGAAATTATATTCAACACGTCAGTCTCTGAATTAACATGTTTCAATTTTCATTTTTTTTTACAGAATGAAAATAACTAACTTTTTAATCACTGATTAAAAACTTTTATCTTTTTCCCAATGTTTATGATGAATACATTTCCTGCATGCTTCTCTGAGAAGTTCCATGGGATATAAAACATTTGTCTTTCAGAGAACCATTCTCTAACTTCAGGCCATACAGTCTGCACCCACCCAGAGTACTTCAACAAGCAGTTTTTAAAAGGCCAAACACCCACAGTTTTGTCTGGACTAAAATATTTGTGTATCAAAAGAAATGAAAACTACAATTAGGGAAAGGTATTTATGAAGCCTAATATTATCACTGGGAACCTTGTCTCCCTAGATTTACTCTCTGAGGGACATTTCCAGAGGACACCTGTCTACTTCAAATAACCCCCAAAAGAGCCTTTCTACTTCTCCATGAATGACAGAGAAACCCTAAGGAGGCAGACTTTGGTTAGTGTTAGCTTTCGTGTTTTGTCTACTAAACATTTTGCACACTCATTTATCTTTCATATATAGATAGTCTGGAATGCAAAGAGTTATACCACAAATGATGTCAGCTAACACAGCTAGAAGAAAAAAGCCTAAAAGTACTGGGTCATCTTGTCTATCCTCCGCTTGCGTGGGATCATTTCCCACACAATTCATGGATATGCCACCCATAAAGGCAGCTGGTAGAAGCGGCAACTGAGTCTGAATCACACAAACAAAGGGGGAGGGAAATTGTGTAAACTTTGTAGTATAAGAGCACATTTTCCCCAGTGTTTTAAATACACTTCTTCAATCTGATGGTTCCTAGCAGCTGTAAACCTTGCAGATTTGACCTCAGTTATTTAGAGTTTCCTGGGTGACTTTCCAACACTATGCTGTCTCCTTCTATGCTCACAGAAGATGGGATATCTTCAAGGAAAATACAGGTTAGGTAAAATTTCTTTATGCTTAGCATGAAGTGAGTATACCACAGCCTATAGGGCTGTTAGGTCTGGATTGACTTATTTCCATTTTGCTGAGTTCAAGAATGCCCATTTAAGCAGCCTCACACTGCTTCAACAACAAGCAATAGACTCAAGGTATCATGCTGAGGGACAGGCATTAATAAAGTCAGAATCGCAGCATTAAAGAAGTGAGTATTTAAAGCCACACCTTGGCTTTCAACTTATATGTGACAGGTCAAATTAACCCCAGTAATTTTCACTGTATTCAAGACATTCAACACCTATATACTATCTTGGGGATCCCTATCGTTACTTAATCCTTATTTTTAATATTTTCTCTCATCTATATTAATAATTCATTTTTTTCCTATAAATGATCCATTTTCATAGAACCTATAGGACTACATTAGTCTCTGGGTAGTCTATAACCTGTTCTGACAAAACTGACTGAAATCAGTAAGTGGATTTACAAACTAGGAATTTATTCTGTCAGTTAAAAAGCTTTTAAGTCTCAGGCACATATACATATACACAACCATTTTCCCCAATATGAACTTGGATGGTTAGGTGTTGACCTGCTGGAAAGCATCTCCACTGCCCACCAGGAGTCCACCTGAGAGTCCTGGTGAGCAACAAGTTAACCATGATCGAGCAGTGTGCTCTTGTAGCCAAGAAGGCCAATGGTATTCTGGTGTGTATTAAGAGTGTGACTGGCAGGTTAAAGGGATGTTCTCTCCCCTGCCTCTACTGTGGCCTAGTGAGGCCACATTTGGAGTACTGTGTCCAGTTCTGGGCTTCTCAGTTCAAAAGACAAAGAGCTACCAGAGACAGTCCAATGGAGGGCTACAAAGATGATTAGGGGACTGGAACACCTCTCTTACAAGAAGGGCTGAGACCTATGTCTGTTTAGGCTGGAGAGGAGAAAACTGAGAGGGTATCTTAACAATGCTTATAAAAATCTAAAGGGTGGGTGTCAAGAGGCTGGGACTAGTCTCTTTTCAGTGGTGCCAGTGACAGGACTAGAGGCAACAGACACAAACTGGGACACATGAAGTTCCATAAGGAAAAACTTCTTTACTTTGAGGTTGATGGAGCACTGGAACAGGGTTCCCAGACAGGTTGTGGAGTCTCCTTCTCTGGAGACTTTCAAAACCCACCTGCATACATTCCTATGCAACCTGATCAAGGCTTACCTGCTTTAGCAGTGATGTTGGACTAGATGATCTCCAGAGGTCGCTTCGAATCCCTACCATTCTGTGACGCTGTAATTAGGAATGTCAGAATTGTTACTGATTTTACATATAAAATTCTTAATTTCCAGACTTGACAGAAGCAGGAAAGTCTGAAGTATGCATATCTACATAGTACAAAATGCTGATACAAATACTGAGTTAACACTTTAAAAACAATTCAGCTAATTGCTTATAATGTTATCCATCTTAAGTTTCATCTATTCATCTTAAGACACCTATATGTATAATTTTCTATCAGCTGTTGATACTAACAAACCCCTTACAGATCCATAAACCCCTATGGTTTTGTTGTTTCATCTCAAGTTTCTGATTATGGTTAGCTCTCTTTTGGAGAATGGGTAAAGAAGACCTTTTCAAATTTTTCGAAGAGAATAAGGTGGTAATTTCACCTTCATCTGAATCACACATATCATAAAATGGTTTACTCTCAACAGACCATCATTCCTTGTCCTGTTGCAGCTGGGACTAGGGAGTTAACTCAATTTTCTGCCTTCATTCTTTCTTGTAATTTAGATTGTAAATTCTCTGCAGGATGATCTTTCTCTAAGGCAATGAGATCCTTTAAGCTTTACAAGCATGCACCATAATATTAAATATTTACAATGAGGAAAATGGTCTTCTTTCCACATCTCACTTAAGAGGTAATTTAGCTTTGAGTGATGACCCAGATATTCTCATGTCCAGTTCCATTCACGCTTGTGAAAATGTTTACTTGCCCTCTAGAAAAGAATGGCCCCTGATGTAAAAACAGTGTTGATCTCTGAGCCAAATCCGTGGTCAGCTTTATCTTCTTCCTGAAATCCATGAGAATTCAGCCCAATGTTAGTCTCAGAGCACAAAGAAGTGGAAAGTTTTCTATAAATGACTGTGTGTGCCATGTGGTTTGGGCTCTTCATGTAACACATCACAAATTCTGGTAAAGGACCATGGCCAAAAAATGATAATATTCCTTACACTGTTCTGTTTGACAGTTCACCCACTTTAGGGACACTATATAATATATCGCTAGAAGTGTCCATTTCCAGGATTTAACCCAAGTATTTGAGATCACTTTCTTTCATTACCAAAAAAGTAAATAAGATTGCTGAAGGGTCTTTTTACATATTATGAACTTGAACTATAACACCAAATTGCATTAAGTTGCCAGGAAACCATCTTGCCTGTTTTCTGACCAGAAGCTGTCATGTTTGACTTCTACGCAAAAGCTGAAATTAAATGTACATTTTTTTGTAATGTTTAGAAATTGATGTCCTATAAAACACAGTGGGCAAAAATCAGCCATAGGCAAAGCCATTTTCAGAGAGTCCTGCCTCACATATCCTTGAGTACTAACAAAAGAGAATCCAGGACTTAATATGATATCGGAGAGAGAAATAGTAAAACATGATTTTGATTTATAGAAGAGGAGATCTGAGCAGTAAACTATCCTCTGGAGTATCAAGGGACCTTGAAAATAAAAGAGCCCAAAGTATAATATCCGTTGACTTCAGCGCAGTTGAGTCAAAGAGTATTTCAACTTATTGTGGGTAAATCCTGATACATGTCTGATACTATTTTTGCCAACAAAACCAAAAGAAAAACCTTCTGAATCTTACACTAAAAGAACTGGCACATTGCCTCCCACAGCAAAAATAATTATGTGTATACATTATGTTTTTATGTAAAATGTACTGTTTATGCTTTGTGATTTGATTTAGGTTAGAAAAACTACAGAAAAAGAACACTGTATTCAGTCAAAACAGCAGTGGAAGATTTTTTTTTAATTATGTGCTTCTTTTCTTCAACTTACTATGTGTTAGAAAACTTATTCCATGTTTAAGCACTTTGTGGGTCTCAGCACATCAATAGAACCAAGTGAAAAACACTCCTTCCAAACAGCATATAGCATGATCTGTTTCTAATTGCTTCATCATGTATTCATTTGTCTTTGCTTTTAACATCTCTTCTTTACACATTTCTATTTGCACATGAAAGCCATTTTATAATTGCTCTGTTGTATAGTCATATGTTTCACAAGAGATGAGGAGATGTGTAATTAAAACTATGCTGAAAATCTCTGTGTAGTGGGGGCTGCTTGCTGTTAGCCAGCTCAGAGTATTTGCTCCTTGTAGAGTTATTAAGAAACCCTTCAGTGAAATAACTTTGAGTGTGCCAGTTTCATGTTAGATGCAGATACCCATGGTGGCCTTTATTTCACCTAAAAAGGGCATCTAGTTTCAGTTAGTCAGAAACTAATGGAAGTTCAGTTAGGCTTCCTATAAAAATGAAGGGGAGAGATACTCACCTTTAAAGAGCTATGTATTTTAGCTGCCCAACTTATGGTGAAACAAACTGTTATTGGAGAAGGCTGTCTCTCCTCTGATGAGAGAAGGAATTTAGATGGGCTAGTTGAGACCAGATACATAAATTTTAGGCTGTCAAATTAAGGAGGGATGGATCCTGCCTCATCTGTTTACAATTACTTAGTTGTGATTTTTGCCCTTATTTCTTAACTTTGTCAGTGAGTATTTCTGGATATGGCCCTGTTAGTTGTGCTGTAGCTTAGTGACAATAGACATGAAATGGCTACCTCGAAAATAAAGATAGTAAATAATAAAAAGAAAAGATCACATTCCAGTCTAGATGAACAAGTGCTCACAAAGCATGGAAAACTTAGGAAATTAAGGAAAGTTAAACCAACTGAAGAAAACAACACTTATGCTTAAACTACTGGAATACTGGAACTATGTTTTATGCCAGTAAAAAGCAAAGCTGCATGAGACAGACTCATGCTGCTCTGAGTGCAGGTGCCAAGTTCAAGTCTGTACTCCTCAGCAAGCAGCTGACCTAGATAAACAGAACTTGTACATACTTTTTTCTTTCTGGCACCTGCAATATTGGACAAAAGCTGCAACAAATGCAGCTTCTCCCCTAGATGTGGAAGGACCAGCTACAATTTGGACTGACCTCCCTGCCCAGCAGCCCAGAGTGGCAGTGAGCCCGAGCAGGCAGCCCAAGCATCATCCCCTGTGCCAAAAGGGCATGCTGGCGGCAGTCTCCTCAGATCACACTCTTCCAGAAGTGCGAGTGCATGAAGACTGCGGGCACGTCCAAACCCGTGGGCCTGGGGATATTTTGTTTCTTGGAAAGAGATGGGAACTTGAAGGCATTCACTGTGCTGCTGGGATGAACTGCAGAATAAACTCTGCTGTAAAAGGGACCATTTGGGTAAATGAATCTCATTCCCAAGTCTTTTTTGGAAACTCCTGTACACCTGCACCACAGTGGATTTTCTGAATACTAAGTAAAGAGTTTCTATCTCATGTATACAAGTGAAGTATGTATAAATATATATTTTAGAAGTATTTCTTCTGAAAGCACTTACTCTTTCAATGTATAGATGGCTAGACCTCAAAAAATGATATAAGTGTTTTTCTTAAAAACAAGCCAAATATTTTCAAGGCATCTGTTTTTGGTGAGAGCACAGTGATCGTTTTGTAGAATATTTATATATATCTTGGTACTTACAGATTTTTTTTAATGGAAATATTTATAATGTGGTTTCTGAATCAAACAACATTAAGTATGTAAATAATGAAAGACTGGACATTTCTTTTTTTTTTTTAACTTTGGTTAAGTTTTTTGAGATCTGGACTTAAATGTAAGGAGACTTTAATAAGGTCAAATGTAGGTAGGTGCCTTCAGACATAAAAATAAAGACCCATGTGTTTGTGAGAGAGATTTTACACAATTTGATCAACATTGAATTATAGATCTGAATTTCCTTTAATGTAAGTAACCATAAATTAGAAGTATTTCAGCTGAATGTTAGGCAGATGTAGCAGTTAAACTGTAAAAAGCATAAGAATAATTACACATTTCTCATCTGAATTTTTTTCAATGAAGTTCAAAACTATGCAAATTTCCCTTCTTTCTATAGCAACAGGTTTGTCAGAAGATTTTGGAGGACAAAGGAAACACAGGAGGGATTATATCTGCCTTTTTTGAGGTGGGTATGTTCTGAGTTGTCTTCATAATCCTCAATTTGTCCCAGATTTGTCAGCAAGATTTTCCAACTTTTGACAACTCTTGAAATGAACTCAGGCTGAATTTATAAAGTATAGTCTGACTGTCAAGTTAATCCTCTCTCCAAGCTCTGCAGAAAGTTTACAGATTTGCTCCAAACCGTGGAAAACTCATGATTATGGTGGAGTATTGCTTTGAGTTTTTGGGTTTGCGTGAGTCCTGAAACCCAAAGTTAAACTCAGATAGTGTGTGAACCCACAGTAAATGAAAAAAAAAAAAAGTAAAAGAGAATATATTGAACCCTGGGGATTTGAAACTGCCAAGGTTCTCAGAGCTTCAGTATATGAAAAAGAATGTTATTACAGCACCAACAACGATCACATCAAGAGAAGAACATTCTTTTTAAAAACGTTGAACTGTCACATTTCTTTTCGAAAAGATGTCATAATTTGATAGCTCTTATTCCTTATACACAGACCATTCAACTATTTAAATTCAATCAAAAAAAGGAAAAAACTTAGGTTTTTTTAAATCTATATGGAATCTAATTAATATAACTAATGGCATATAACTAAAATCATTAAGAGATGCACTTGGATACATTAAAAAGTTGCATTGCACAGAAGCTTCATAACTCAGTTTATCTTATAAATCTCACTGCAATCTGTGAATAACTCTGATATATGTAACTGTGCATTTTTCAGCTCTGACACCAGTTCCTGAATTCCCACATGAAGTGATACCATAGTCACTTCCAGGTCTGCATCTCTTTTTACAGGAGAACACGGATGAATATTTAAGACTGATGAGTGGGCTAATCTCTTGGATTAGTTGAGTAGTTTTGCAGAATTTTTTAGCGTGTTTGTACATTTTGCATCTTCTGACTGTTAATTTGGCTTAAAGACTGTAACAGATTGAAAGATGGCAAGATCGTTTCACTTCATAAACAGAGCTGTACATTTCAGCTTGAAAGAGTTCACTTGGATATTAACACTCTTATAGTTTGTGGAGGTTTCTTATCTCTGAGAATGGAAACAGTCATAAAAATTAATGGAAAAAAAGGAATTTGAATGGAAAGGGGATGATCCTCATATCTGTAAGGGTGTCAAAAGTGTTTGCAAGGAAAAATTAGGGTCATCTTTCTAAAATACTGTTACTCACATTGAAATAAGTGTCATTTGGATGACACTTCTGCAGTAGTCTGTATATACCTGCCCATGATGTGGCTGACATTGCGTGGCTTTTCTTTGCTCAGCAAGTTCCACATTGCAGTGGCTACAGTTTGCATTATGCAAAACGGAATAGACCACACTACTGGGAAGGTGTTGGCAAATACTTTCATCAGTAACAGCTGCTTGAATGATCATTAACTCTAATCCAGACCCCACAGTCTATACTCTAGCTTCTAGCTGAATTCAGTGGGAATTTTGCCTGCATCATTTCAAGTACTGTAGGACTTGGCTCTCTTCATTTTCTTAAGGTACTCCATACAGGAAAACCCCTCCAATGAAAAAGAGATAAGCAATATTTCCATGTAATTAAAAAAAGTCATTGTATTTGATTTAAGAGAATCATTCTGCAGAACTGAACAATAGGCAATAAATTTTGGGAGCAATACTCTCCAGATTTTCAGAAAAGAGGAAAGTCCTTAACATAGGTTAGCAATGTATATTTTTATTTTGAAAACACACTAACCAGTTATTTGCCACCCTTCAGGTAATATTCAGCACCTTTCCAGACAGCTATAGCGTTCTCACATTTCTTTATGGCACATAATTGGTTATACATGACAAACACAAATGATGATGGGATTCAACTCACTCAGCTTTCATTCAACAAAGACACAGGCATCTAATCAAAGCTGCTTCCGTTCACTGCTAAGGTGAAAGGGAAAGGTGGACACCTGCCAAGAGTGATCTAGACTTTATTATGTTTAAATGAGTGGGTCCTGACAAAATGCCCCTTTGTGTCTCCTCTGTCATAGAGAAAGCCTAGTTGACTAACTTAGGCTAGATAATTCAAATTCAGCTAATTAATTGTATCCTGTCAGCCTAAAAGTCTAAGTGGTTGAGAATGAGTTTTCTCTCCTGTGCTGGGACACCTACTTGAATCCATCTCACTGCTGATTTGCTTGCTTCTCTTGCCAAAGCTCTGTAGTATCCCTGACACCTCTAAGCACGCAGGCAGAAGAAGCCTTCACCATAACCAAATTGTTTTGTTGTTAGCGACCATCTATACCCAAATGTGGTGTTGGTGGTTTAACCACTTGATATCTATTCACAGACATTTGACACATACTGTGACTCTGAAGTTGCTTAGAATTTGCCATGTTTTCACTCATATATTTTGTGATTTTTTTTTTTAAGGAAGCTCATTCTTCATCTAGTTGATGTTTGTACATATGCAAGCATAAACATACAAAGTATTTAGCATTTTGATTTAGTGTTTATTTGTGATAATCTTGTATTTGTGTTATACGGGCATAAGTGATAATGTGGGGTTCAGGAGAAGTGAAAGCTTTCATGTTTGATTTTAGGGATTCTGAGTTAGAAGTTTTGTACAATTTCCTGAAATCCATAAAATACGCATTTCAATAACCCTTACAAAGAGAAATGCACATAAAGTGGAGCCCATATTTTTTTGTGTCTCAAATACCCCTACCCCCCAAAAAAAGAAAAAGAAAAGGAAAAAAAAAAGAAAAATAAAAAGAAACAAAAAAGAAAAAGAAAAAAGAACCCTGGGTCAAGAAATTAAGTTGTGTTAATCAGCATAGTTCTACTAAAGTAAATAGATTTACTCTAATATGACCATCGTTCTCATTCTGTTTGAGGTTTGCATAAATTATTTAAAATTTTTAATCCTGGTTGATTAATTTCAGCTATCAGTACCTTTAACTAATGAGATATATCTGCAACAGATGCTGTTCTATTTTCTGAGACAAGTTTATGCTTCCTTGTCTCATTTATTTTGCTTGTATGAAAACCACCCACAAATTAAGCGTGGCTGAGATACAGCCAACAGTTAATGACAACTCAGTTTCAGTTTAGCATGCTGCTTATTTGAAAATTTCCCCTGTTTCCCTCCTTTGGTTCTCATGACTGAAACAGCATCTCTGCTACTTTTAATAGCAGTGCCTTCATCCTATTCCACCATTCTCTCATTTGGGATTAGGCAGTAGACAATGACTTTGATGGTTGCTTGCTTGTGTGACCACGCTTCATTACGAGGCTAGATACAAAATTTCTTAGATGTGCATTTTATCGATATATCAGCTATGTAATGCAAATCAATTTGGTATTTCTTATTTATTTAATGAATACACAATGCCTTCTAGAAGCCAAGCACTGCCCTCTTATCCTTCTACTACAGGCTGCACTGTCTTTTAAATGGCAAACTGATAATTACAGTTACAGCAAAATGAGATTTAACACCTATTTCTCTATGTAAACATTAATTACATTTTCACATGTAATTTATGCTCACATTCAATGCATTAAATATAATTCTGTGGATAACAATTTCTCTGTAATGTTTATGTGCAGGTGAAGACCACCATTTCAAAAGATAAAAATCATTGATGTTATTCTTTAAATATCTCATTTTTCGTAACAATGTTGCCTTTCACATATATATTACAGGTCTGAAAGATTGTTAAATATCTAAGGATATAATTATTTCATATAATATGAAAAATATCAATAATTTGCTTTCTGGTAAATTAAATAAATACATGACTAAGTTTTTACAATAAGGTTCATAAACCAGCTCAACAATGCTGACTAAAATGAAAAAGACCTATAAAACACCCTCACCAAAGGGTGTCCTTTTGAACACTTTGGAAAAAAAATGACATATTTAGGACTTAAATGAAAGCAGGGGTTTATTTTTGCATCAAATTTAATTTAAATTAGTTTTTAAAGAACAGTGTCTGCATTGCCAAAGTACATCAAATTGATGTACACATGGGCAAGGTTAAGGTTGCCCTAGGTAAAGAAATTTTAAAATTACAAGAAGAATGAAGCTGAGAGTGACAAACTGTGATTGCATTGCAGATAACATTTTCAATTGCATACTGTTAATTTCTCCTTTTGGAGTAACATATATATTAGACAGTAAAATGATACTAAGATTGTTTTTTTTTTCTCCTGAGAAAAAACTATTTTATTGGAACACCATTTTTATGGAATTCTATTAATATCATTGAAAGTCCCAAAGGACCATTTTCAAAACCAGAAAATTTGTTTCTGATTTTTTTATTATTATTATTACTTTGCTATTAAATCAGAATCTGGTAGATTTTTCCAGTCAGTATTATTTCTCTATTATTTCAGAAGACATGTCAGCAATAGTGTTTTTGCATTAAGCTAACATACTGTAACAAGGCATAGCTGTTGAAATATTTCATTTTGGTTTTACAGAATTGCTGCTTCATGCTTATTGAAACAGTTTTTCTATTACAGAACATTCCCTGCTTGAATTATGTTTAAGCTATTTGCATTTTAACACAGGTGATATATGAATGGAAATGACCTTCAAAAGAGCGAAACCTCCCATAGTTTGGGAAAGACTCCAGCTTTCATCAACTATATAGCCAAACATGACTGAGATACACCACACCAACTCCAAATTAAATAAAAATTTGATGTATGATATTACAAAATTACTAGTCATAATTCTGTAGTCAGGGCTGAGTGTCATATTTATACAGTCTTTATAATCACAGTCTTGAAACATTAAAATCTGCAAAGAAAAGACTGAGGACAGGAAAATATACATTATACATATTACTTAAGTAAACATAGACTGTTTAAGCAAATATATACATTTTACAAGTGTTAAGATGATTTTGTAGCTGAGGTAGGAAGCAGTAGTTTGGAGATACACCGTTCTCTCCCCAGCACTGCTGCATTCTTGCAGCTCTCCAGATCATGCCTGTACAGGTACCAACGTCTCATAATATCAGATTTCTGCACACACTGAAGTCTTGAAATCCTTTCCAATGATCAAAGCATGTAGGGAGGTAGTAAGGCCACCAAAGCACATGGACCCTAGTGATTGCTGCTGACCAGGAAGAGGTGTCCTTGCATTGCCCCTCTTCAAGACCAGGGAAAGAAAGCAATAATGCATGAGGGAAGGATTCCCAAGAGTGCAGCGTACAGTAATCAAAACATACCACTTCTGTTAAGAAAGTTTGTGTGTTTTAAAAAAAGAATTCTTATTACAGTCAGAGGTCTCCACAGTACAGTACTCCTAGAGCACACAGAGGTACCAGGGAGCTGCTCTTAGCCCACAGATTAACACATCTGCAGGAGATATGCCTTCTGTTGCGGTGAACAAAATAATGATTACTGATATTGACCGCTAGTAGTGATTCTATCCTCACATGTGATGAAAGTGATACCATGCCTGAGCTAAACACAAATGAAGCAGAAAACCAGTCCCCAAACACATTTCATTTATAACACAGTACAAGAAGTAGATCAGCGATATAAATAAATGTTAGATTGAGATAACTAAGGTATGAGTTTACTTTATGAAGTAAGTTTGAATGATAGCCATGAGCTAGAATGCAAATGTGGGTATTTTTTTTACAGAGAAGTTCTGCATACAGAAAATAAATAAATCTATTATAAATATATTTACTTATATAATAACTATATTAATATTATAATATAAATATTATAGATATATTTACTCATTAACTTTTTTCTGCATATATAAACTAAATAATATAAAAAGGAACCCAAACATATTTTATCTTTCTGTTCAATTTCTTAATCCTAAAATATTTTACTATAATTTGCAGTCCTCTAAGATTTTGGAGTTTGCTCAGAAACTTTCAATGAGCAGATTTTACCTTCAAGGTACACTGAAGGGGAAGGAGACAGGTGTTTAAAATAATTCAGAGTTGAGAATCTTCAAGCTAGAAAGTGTCTCTGATGGGAAAGCAACTTTTGTTTGCTTTATGGATTTATCCTGAAAGAGATCAGAAAGCTGTTGAGGATTGTAAGGTATGTATACATAAAGTTATTCCATTTGATTTAACATTTGACAGGGTGTATAGACATTTAAAATCCCTCTACATACTTTGAACTTTTAACTGAAAGGTAAAGTCTTTTCTCTTTGAGCTACAGTTGCTCAGCTTATGTTAAAGAGTTCAACAGATTCAGTAATGCAGAATAATACTTTGTCTTTTTTAATCACACTATACCCAGGTAAGGGTTGTTCAGCTGCTGTTTTTCTGTTTCTACAGGATAATACCATTGATTTTCTGGAATACGTAGCTGCCTTGA
>JAVSBS010015508.1:0-14380 GCA_033124195.1 Coracias cyanogaster | reverse complement strand
AGGAAATAGCTCACAGTAAAATTTAAGTTTATCATGATTGGAAAATGAATCATAAAAGGAAATTAATGCCTGCTTTTTTTTAATCACAAAGCCAAATGGAATATTTAAACTTTTTCAAAAGGTGATACAACACGTTCTTATCACCTATGTAATATCAATATTTTAAGGTAAAAGTTGACAGAGTTCTTGTATACGTAAACACCTCTGTAACAAAAACCACTAATCTGAATGCTCTAACTAGCTGAAGATTCAAGTCTGGATCAGAATTTCATGGATTATTAAGTAATTTCATCCAGTTTCTCTGAGAACATTTGTTTTGACTTGGTAGATCAGTTCTCTGGAAGAAACAACTTCTTCATAGCCCACATTTTATTTTAAAAAGATATCAAATAGTTTATCACACAAGTCGTATCTTAGCCAGGTCATAGTATTGACCCTTAATAGAGTTTCTTTTTCACTTAACACTTCAAAAGAATCATTCAATTGGGTATCACTGGCATAGACAACCAAACATCCTCCCTTGTGATTGCTGCAAATCCGTATTTTCCAGCCTTGGTGGCATGAAATTGAAGCTAACAATTTGTCTGAGACTCCCTTCACATAAGAGGGTTTTCCTCACTAATATTTGTCAGTAACACACAGGATTTGTCTATATCTAGTTGAAAGGGGAAACTGCTACCTTAATGTTTTTTCTAAGACTTATAGGATTTTCTTCTATGCCTCTTATAGTATGTCCTTCTGTCAGTGTGCCATTTACATTAATGCATCTAAAATTTTGATGGCTAATGGAGCACCAACCCAGACGATCACCAATATTTTTCTCCCATGCATGGTGACAACTCAGACTAGCACATTAGGATTGGCAAGTACATTTATCAAAACTCATGGTCTGAAGAAACATATGCTAACCTCAGCTCTACCACATTTGACACTGTAAACCCTGAGCCATAGCCCCTTTAATGTTCTGGGATTACAGGCAGGACTATGGATTGAGCTGCAATACACCACTTTGTGTTTACCTGGGATACAGGGTCACAGCAAGGAAGAGGATGTCATACCATGCAGCTGGTGGGCATAGAGTACAAATGTGTCATTTAACACAGTCAGAGGCTCAACTGAGTTTTGTTAGAAAGCATACATGTTGCATGCTGAAGGCTTTCCAAACTAAACATGCAGGCATTGCACAAAAGTGTGTGCAGAAATGCACATCTAATTATATGCCCTAGGCAGTGGAGTCCCATAGCTTTGTCCAGGAAACACTGAAAAGTCAGTTTAAATGAACAATAAAATTTACTATTAAACCACAGAGCTTTCTTACTCATGAAGAGCACAAGGACTGTCTCAGGACTATGTCAGGTGATGAATTCCCCTACCTTTTTTTTACTCATCCTTCTGCCTTGAAAAACACCACTCAAATTCAGTTATGTTGTCACATCAGCATCCCCTAACCGGCTATAGCCAACAGATGATATAAACTGAAAGTTGTGCCGCAACTTTTGAACTCAGGCATGTCAGAGAGCACCCAAGAAAACAGCTCTCTAGGCAGATCACAAGGAGCAGAAATCCACATCGGGATAGTGAGTGGTTAATGGGGGAGCCTAGAGTGGTAGCCTGCTCAAACAGCACAGATGAAGCTGGAGAAGGCCACAGCTCCATAGGGTGAGGCTGCTGCTTCTGCAGTGCCTTGTATGATCAATCAAAACACAATCCCCTACACATAACTCTTGGAACATAAACATTTGGTTTGAATCAGAAGGGAAAACACCCAGTGTAAGTTTGCAATACATTTCTTTACAGCACACAGGAAGAATGAATGGACAGAAAAAAAACAAAGGTGGGGGACACTATGAGGGCTACTGTGTTGTGAAGAAGACAGCGCTGATGACAGACTGCACCCTCTTCTGAGAAGGAGCTAGAAACCTGAAATAGCCAAGAACTACATGGCAGAAAGGAGAGAAAAATGTCCATGAGGATTAGCAATCAGATGGCTTTCTCTTTGACAGGTTGGCAGACTGAAGTATGGATGGGTGGCCAGGCATGCAATCACATACTCATAAATCTGTAAGCCACAAAACAACAGCCAGGTCTCAGGAACTGTCAATGTCCTAATAGACAACAGCCAGGTCTCAGGAACTGTCAATGTCCTAATAGAAACCTTTATAAATACAGTCTGTGAAATGGGTATGTCCCTCCAGAGAACCAAAGTGCTCTGCTGTAAATAGCTTGATGTTACGCAAACACTGTGGTGAAGGACACTTGACTCTACTTTCCTTTTTGTAGCCTCTCTGCCTCTTCCCACAGTCCCAAATCTTTTTCCAGGCAGGATAAGTTTAGCTGTAGTTGGGTCTGACAGACTTTTCTTGTTCCTGTAGGCATGCATGCAGGTATGAGCTCTTAAACAACAGCAAGCTCCTCTCTGGCTCTGACCTTTGATGTGTGGGATTAGAGACAAATCAAATAGCATCCTCTACTCTCCTCTCCAATTCCTTTAGTTCTTTGGGGTTTTTTGATGGTACTCTTGCAAAGGGTACTTATGCAGAGAATTGTTGATTTTGCTGGCACTTGGCCACCAGGAATACCCTTGATTTTTCATATCAGCCACCAGTCAGATATCAGTGCAACTTACCACTCTCCAGCCTTCAGAGAAATGAAGTCTCAGGCCACATCCTGAGCGTATACACTTGCTTTACTGCATACAGGACAGCTTTGACATTCTCATGCTTACTGCTTTGCTTTTCAGTGTACTGGCAGTCTGTTCCTTCAGGGTGTTCAGAAGGAAAAAAACAAACAGGAAGTAGGGGTGCAAGAAGTGTTTTGACAGGAGTTTACAAGGCAGCCATCCAAAATGCTACAGGCAAAGATGCAAACTCTGGAAGTCTAAACGTGACAAAGGTTTAGCAATAGCACCACCCAGACTACTTTTTTCATGTTCCATATTTTGTTTATCATCTGCAAGATAAAATCCAGATGGAAATAATAGCTTGCAGAAAAAATGGTTGTTGTGTGGCTTAGTCCTGACCAGCCCTGTATGGCATCTGTCCTACTGCCTGACTAGTACTGTTCAGCCATGGCCCATTCTGATAGGCACAAACCCATCATGTGCTGTAGTGCCATCATGTAACTACAACTTATCTGCATACATCCTGAAAGATGTATTTTGAAGAGTGGAAAAGAAGATATGAAATAAAGAAGTTTGGTGCTAAATTTGTTAGTTTTGTTACAGTTGAGAATTCTGAAAACTGGCTGTTCATTTGATTAGTAGAGCTGACTTCTTCTGTTCCTGAATTATGAAAGATTAAAAGTAAGGATTTGGGGGATTATCCTTCATTCATTGTTTTTCTATCTTTTCTTCCTCAAATTAATTGGGGCAGGGGCTCTCTCCTACTGTCTGTAGGGTGGCTGACCCGGGTTGGGTCCATGGTTCTGCTAGGAGTGTAAATCACCTGTGTAAATGGTGACTGGAGCTATATACAGGAGAGGTCTTCTGCTTTAATTTTGCTCTCTGGCTTTAACTAAAAAAATTAACTGTCAGTATTTTATTCCCACTGTTCTAGAAAGGGAGGGAATGGCACATTTTGTCTCTCCCTGACATGTTCCAGGAATTTCTTTTACCTCTTTTAATTGGATAGTTGCTTTCACAAGTATTGACAACCATTTTACAGCCTTTCACATGCAGACAAACTTAGAATAAAAACTTTTTTAAAAAAAAACCCAAACCGACAAAATTTGTATTTTATTTTTGGGAGTCAGACAGCCATGTCCCTCAGACAATTTGGGCCAGAGTTATTCTTGAGGTCAATTAGTAAAATTCCTGAATAGCTCAAAAGGTGATGTGCAGGGGATTTTAACATTCAGGATGGATTATCTAGTAAAAATTGAGAGTCCCAGAAGGTTTTCATATAGCATTGCAGGAATTCTGACTGTGGTAAACTAGAGCTGTTAATCATTAAATCTATTTCTCTTAAAGATTATTTTTCTCTTAATAATACTTTCCTGTTTATATCTTGGACTTGATAGCTATTCTTGTAACCAACCTGCTTTCCACAGGAATGTCATTAATTTTTCCAGAGCAAAAAAAAGGTTATTTTTACATCTGGCCAGTAGGGAATGGAGTGACAGAAAGCAGGAAAGAGGTGACACCTGAAATAAAATGCCAGCTTGAAGTTATCACTGATCCTTGTGTCCTGACAATCTTATTGTGCAAAGCTGGGCTGCTTTTCAAGTGTGTGTTCAATCTCACATAGTGAAGGATTGTCCTGGCAGAGCCCTACAGCAGGGTAAATTTGGGGATTTTTTGTGTTCTGTGGATTTGGGCATTACAGCATCCCAACCACTCTCCATGGTCTCTCCTGTACTTGCAGGTGAAATATTTTGTCAAACTGAAATCCAGTAGAAAAAGAAAGAGGCAAGTCAGCTCCTGCAGTGGTAGATTGCTCTTATTTGGGTTACAGGTACAAGTAACTAATTTTCAGACTCAAAATGCCTAGGGCTCAGCATCTTACAAATTCAGGTCAGCCACTCCCCAGGGAGGGGAGCCACTCCTCAGACACATTCCTAAACACATGGCCTCTCTCATTCTCTTTCTGGCATTTCCAGCTCAATATGAGTGAGACATACAGTGAGTCCCAGAGTAGAGGGACGCTCCTGGTACAAACACCACATTTCTTGCCTAGACCACACTAACAATGAAGTGTGCAAGATTAACCCTTTCCTCTGCCCTGAGACTGCACAAACAAGCTTAGGGAAGCAATCACAGCAAAGAAAGCATTCATCACACATAGGCCTTTCAGTTCCAATAATTTACACTGCATCAAAACATGGACTTCTTATCTTTTTTTTCAGTATGTTTTTATTGTCCATAAACTGGAGATGTTTCAAAGACTTAGAATCAGAACAATTTGAAGGAGATAAAGAAAAAGACAAAAGAGTAAAAATATTTAAACAATATATATTCTTATTATATTTCACAGCAAAATTAAAGAAGTACTGTTAAGTCTCCTTTAAACAAAATTCCACATCCAACTAATCTTTACCTAAAATAGATGTCCTTTGCCACATTTTGCACCTGATATTTGCTGATTCAATAGAACAAAACACCCTTCTTTTGTGTTAAAAAACCCCATAACTGGCATCTATGGAGCACAGGAAATCTTCCACTAGGAGGGGCCTTACATATGAGGACTCCAGCAGCTCAGCTTGTATGAAAGGCACACACCACTCCTTTATATGTAGTGGTGAATTCAGAATACAACAGAGAAGTTTTCCAGCAGTAATATTCAAATAGCTCATAAAAAAAGGAATTTTATTTAATCTGCAGAATTACAATTCCTGAAAAATAATTGGTGAACTCAAGTTACAAGGATACCCTCCACTGCAAAGAATGAAAACCCAGTCCTCTGATGTTGTCAGTTTGAAGAGGATGATAACTGTGGAATGGTGTCTGTCAGAAACAGCAAGCACTCTTGAAAGGTTTTTCTATTTTTCAGTTTTGTTGGGGATTTGTTTTTGGCTTTGGTGGTTTTTTTTTTTTTTAAGTGGTATAAGTGGTGTAAAATCACAGGGAAAAGTAGATATCTTTGTGCTGAATAATTCAGAGAGTAAAATAGCACAGCATTTTTAAAACATCAATTTCAAATCCATTTTTCTATCTAGGCTACATGTGCTTTTCCAAAGGCAACATTCACAGGACAATTAGGCTACAGTAAGATTTATTGGCTGCCTGCATGTTTAACATGTAATTTTCTCTCATCACATTCACATGAGGTATAACAGTTATGCATGTATGTGTGGCCTTAATTTAAAAAGATCTTTTCAAATTTTAGCATAATTTACCTCAAAATAACAATGCTTCTCTCAGTGCTTTAGAAATTGGTTATAATGTCTTGATTGAACACATCAGGGTATCTGCACTACCTTCTTCGCTATAAAGAAAACCTAAAGTTCTCCCTTTGTGCAATAATCTTACGTGTTACAAGAGAAGGTCCTAACTTGGGCCAGTTCATGTGGTAGAGCTGTTTGATTCTTGAAGAGAGGTATCAGTTTTAGTGGTTGCTGTTGTATTACTGGATGCTAGCTAGAATACTTCACACTTACCAAACTCACCTGTGAAGACTCTCTGCCCAGAGCAACTAAGATAGAGAGAAGAGTGGTTGTATTTGCAGATTTTGTTAAACAGGTATAATTTAATTAATATTTTTAAGAAACCTTCTTTTATTTATGCTCATGGATTTAGGAATGCCAAGCTCCACTAAGCAGTGAGAGTTTACAGACATGGCCATATATATATTACATATCTTTGGGATTTACCTTGGTTCATACAGGAATTGGGTCTAAATCTCAAATTTGCTATTCAGTCCCTTGACTCTGGGTCACAAAGTTATTACATTTGTAGCAGTGCAGAGGCAAAGAGAAGACAAGGATATAGTAGTCAGCACTAGTAGTGGCATTCCTACAGTCCACCTGCAAAATTCAGAATGTACCTCAACTCTTAAATAATGTTTTTGAGCTTCAGATAAGGACTCTGGTGAGTTTGGCCCCTCAAGACTGAGTGGTTTTGAGTAGGAGCTAACATAAAAGTTGCAGGAAGCACTAAGCAAAGTCAGAGGACAGAGGGATATTCTCAATTCTAATATAGCAGAAAGAGGGAAATAGATGTAAAGGAGTCAAACATCAGCTTGAAAAAAGGTCTCAAAAGAGCCTATTTCTGACTTCAGTGAAGGTGAGGATGGTGTCTTGAGGAAGCTCAGAACAACCAATAGGAGGCAAGGTTTTCAGCAAAAACATTGAGGAATAATCTGGATCTCAGGGAGTCTGACAGGAAGCGTTAAAATTTACTGTACTTTTACATGTGGAAGTACTATGGCTACATAACTGAATAGTGAAAAGCCTGAAAATGTTTAGGATAAATGTGTGTGCAAAGTTGGTCTCCGAACAGAACTTAGCTTGGTCTGCAGTTTTCTGCAAGCCACTGAAGTAGTAATTTCTTACAGGAAAATTGATTTTAAAAAGCTAAATCTTCTAGACTAAATTATCTTCAGTTACATAGGCATACTTTCAGTGCCTCAAAAAAACTGAAGAAAAGTCAGCATAACTTTTGGAAAGAGAAACATAAACTAAAATTTTCACAGAACCCTTACATCAGAGCCCAAGAAGATTTTCTTTAGATGGGAATAACTCATAGCTGCTGAAATAAGTTTGTTTCCTTATCTGACAAGCCCTGGCAAATTAGCTGTGCTGCACAACACCAAAGCTTTCGGTGTGGCTGCTGCTGACATCAGAGAGTTGGAATGTGTCTGCAGCACATACACTGTGAAGTTACCCGTCATTCCCTGAAAGCAGATGAGGTGTGAAAAAATACTACACTTCTAATGAGGCCACCTCTATCTTTGTTAAATATACTGTTTACATTAAAGATGTTTTACCATCATTTAAAGTCAAACCAGAGTGTGAATTCACCTGACATGAGAAAGCACAGCTGGGAGAAAGACTTCCTGCTCAGCATTTTTTTTCTCCTTAATACCTTCACTCTGGGAATTTTAAATACATTTGCTTATTTTTCTTAGTCCAATTTCCTCTTCTGAAGTTTGTTTTAAAACCTTGAGTCATTAACTCTGTCTTGAATAAATACTGAAGAGTGAATAGATAGCTAGAGACATCAAGCTCCAAACACCTCTCCAGCTCTGAAGAGTTGAGTAAGAATCATATCTAGCTCCACTTCACACTCCTCTGACACCACTTATCAATATAAAAACATTGGGACAAATTTCAATCAGGCTACACAATATCCCTTTTTCACTAAGGTGTTTAATGTACATTCTGCAGAAGGAAGAACTGCAGCAAAGCCCAGCTGAAAAATGTGTCAGCACTTACATAGCAGGACAACACAGGACAGTGAGTTAGATAGTGGTCTTCTAGTAAAACCTTTGAGCCAACCCCTGCGTTAAGGATTGCTAAAACCATCCTTCTTGAGAGGCAGCAGTTCCTGAATGCATTCAAGGCTTCACAAATGCCCAGTGAGAGGGTGAGGAATGTGTTCCACCATGCCACCTGTGGCATCACAGGTTCTCCATGGTCCTCCTGTATCAGCATGCTTTAATTCCTCTTCCTCCCTCTTCAAACACAAATAGTCATTTTCTTAAAGCTGTAACTAGAGCCTTGGATATTCCAGCACAAAATTCATAAACTTCAATTATTCATGGGTTTCCTGCTGGTCTGTACTTGTACTCATCTTTTCCAGAACAGAAAGTAGCAAAAGTCTCCATACAAACACATATATGTAAGCCCTGATTGGAAGCTGGCTTTGATGATCCTGCAAATATATCATAGCACAGCATTATTATTTAATGGAAGGTTATATCTGATAGCTGAGATATGGTAGCTTCTTAAACAGCTTCTCAGGCCAAGTTGCAATTTTATCTAAGAGTTTTCTTCGTTCTTTTAATTGCAAAGTAAAATAAGTCAGTTTAAATGACTAGGAGGCCAAGCAAACTTCTTTGATTTGCTCTTCAAAATACAGATATGATGGTAAATATGGCTGACAAGAGCCCAGTAACTGATAGTTTGAATGTTCCTATTAGGCGTCCAAGAAAATAAGTGTCTTTAATGTTTTATTTGTGAAGTGTTGCAAAAAGCAGATACAGCCAAGGTAGCCCAGGAAGCTCCAAGCACTTTAGAATAATTGTAGGTACAGCTGCAAGCTGTTAAGCAAATTAGCTGAAACTGTAGGAAAGGAGTAGCTTCTCTAATGACCTTTCAGTTACTAATTTCCGAACTAAAGAGTGATACTGCTCTTTCTACATCCATATGGTCTGAGTATTGGGATTTCTTTCAAGATGTCCTTAACTCAGTCCACTGGGAAGGTAACCTTCCTCTGGACATTTTCTGCATGAATACTCAGGCAGCTATAGGCTCCATGCTGCACTGACAGGACCCTGCAGAACAACTTGCAATATAGGTAATTATGTGGATCGTGTTAGAACAACATTTGTTCTAGAAAAGATGTGCAATATTTGCAGCAAAACCTGGAAGGTCAGCTGAAGAGTTCTCAAAAACTCTTGCTTTATATCTGAATTGAGCTGTGGAACCAGTGTGGCTTCAGGGTCCAAAGACTAGAAGGGAAGTTGTGGACTTATTGACACTGGAGTTCAGTTTGGTTTTTCCCCTTTCAGACCCTTCTGAAGACTGTATAAAACATTTTAATATAGAAAACCAAAGCTATGCAAAATGTTTACAATGAAACCAAAACCATATTACAAATCTGGAATCCAACATGGGACGGGTCAATACTTGCATGCCTTTTGTGAAAACTGCTTTGAGAGAAGTCAGGCTGATGTATGGTTTTGAGCCAGAATTATAGGAAGAAGAATGCTTGGCTGAGTTTCACATTGCATGCTCTGAGTTCATTTCAACCTGAGAATTATGCAAAATTGGGAGCATGAAAATTCATATGGATCAATACTGAGAAATGTATTGAAGAATTGTTTCCATGATTCCTTAGAGCTTCAGGCCTAGCATTTGGTGTTGTTTAGTGCACAGAAGCTGTTTGTGATTTTCATGACTAAGGTCTTCAAGAAAACTCTGATGAATTAATGTAGATCACTTTAAGATAGCTTCTCTATGTTTATTTTCTTCCTAACAACATAAAAGAAGGAGGAGGCTTAGCATAAACATTAGGCTAAGTATGTATAGCTGATTTATAGGAAATCTAAGATGTAGATGTATATTTCTAGAGTTGAGATGAAAACTGTGTTTTGAAGTACTTTTTGGAAAGGCCCAGAAATATAAGTAAAAATGAATCCTCTGGTACACAGTCATGTTCAGGGCCAGCCATGAGCAAAACAAAAAGGTTTAGACATGTGAGTGGGAAAAGACTAGATAATTCTATGCAACTTCACATGGTCAGTGTAGTGTAGAGATTGTGAGGGAGAAGAGCAAGTATAATACAAAATTTTATATTTTTTGAAGAATAGGAAAATACCTGGAATAATTTGGGACCTGGTTAAAAAAAGATGTGGCATTAGATTTTTCAAAGGCATAGAGTGTGTTGGAATGTCCTGGTTTCTACTGGAATAAAGTTAATTTTCTTCCTAGTAGCTCTTATAATGCCGAGTTTTTTATTTAGGATGAGAATAACATTGATAACAAGCTGCTAGCTTAGTTGTTCCTAAGCAGCATTTATACGAAGTCAAGGACTTTTCAGCTTCTCATACTGCCCTGCCAGCAGAAGCTGGAGGTGTAGAAGGAGCTAGGTGGGGACACAGCAAAGACTGCTGACTCAAACAAGCCAAAGGGATATTCCAAACGATACGACATCATGCCCAGTATATAAACTGGGAGTTGTTGGATGGGGGGCATTGCATTTTGGGGATTGGCTGGGCATTAGTCAGTAAATAGTGAGTGATTGTCTTGTACACCACCTGTTTTGTATATTCTATTTATATTACTATTACTGTCCCTTCCTTTTCTGTCCCATTAAACTGTCTTTATCTCCACCCACTAGTTTTACTTATTTTTTCTGATCCTTTTCTCATCCCACTGTTGGAGAGGAATGAGCAAGCAGTTGTGTGGTGCTTAATTGCCAGCCGGGGTTAAGCCATGACAATAAAGAATACAAAAAAACTCCACAAAATTAAATGAAACTGAAAGAGCTATGTATTTTTTTGTGTAAAAAAGGTAGCTCAGTGTTACCTCAAAAACTCCCATTTAGCACTAATCATGTAAGTTTTTAAATTCCATCTATAGCTGGCATCTCTGTACTGCAGAAATCCAGTGAAAAGTCTACCTCTTAAAAATGCCAGAAGCTCCAACTTCTTGTTGAATAAAAACTTATTAGCAGAACCATACAATTCTCACTGGAGAACTTTTCCTAGGAGGAAGAATACTCTAGTGTGCAAACAACTCCCTCAGCCTTTTTACTCACTTGGAGGTTCACCTTCTAGCGGACATGACGGTGTAGAAAGAAAAGACCATTTCTCAGCAGGAAAAAATGTGAGTTGTCTATCTCTTGAAGATGGACAAGCAAGAGGAAGAGACAAAGTTCAAGTCCTACCACTTCCTTCAAGTTCACAGAAAAGGTGGAACTGTTTCTTGTTAGTATCAAGTCCCAGCTGCCTAAAGCAGAAGTATGAAAAAGACACAGTAGGTAGAGGTACTAAATGCAAACCATGAGGAACTTATCTCAATGCAAATAGTTAAAGAGCTGCTTGAGCATTGGTGGGGGGAGGGAACAGAGTTAAAAAAGAAAAGACTTTTACCTCTTTTGGAATTACTCAGCAGCCTGAGTAATTGCATCACTGAGGATTCCTGACCCATTTAACTTGATTTTGAATCTTAGTCTGTTGCTTTCAGCTTCCAGCTGGAAATTGTTGGGAGGTCTAATCATATACTTAGCAAGGGAAAATAGTTTACCTCTCATAAACTTTGTATTTTTTGCCTCCTACTCACAAAGAATGTCCCCTCATTCTTTTGGAAGATGAGACATAAACCCTATATGTGTTTTGCTTATAGGAATACTTATTATTATCATCTTCCCAACAGCCTCAGTTGTTTTCGTACAACCACAACTCCATATTCTTAATTGTTTCTGAAGTTATCCTGTAGTACTCTTTTGAGGTCTGTATTACTCTAGGCTATTGGAGGGCATGTCCATTAAAAGAATGACATTGTTTTGCATTTACTAGTGTTTTAAGAAGAATAAAGATTCTTTGATGATAAAGATTTAAGAGAAATAAATATCCTATTTCCTACCCAGGGGTTTACTTGACATTTGTAGGCACCAATTAAGGACTCTTACCTTTTAATGGCCAGACTTGGTGGTGTTTAGTACATGGAAGTTATCCAGGAGCAATAGACAATTACATTCCATCACTGTGGAGGATCCAGGAGTACAACATCTTTTAAAGTGTTGATTACCACACTCATTTCTTTAGTATATGCACTTGGAAAGTTAGTAAACCTAGGAGGAAATATTTTGAAGCAAATGTATCTGAAGTGCTGGGCCCTGAGTTGTGGGGCCCAAGCTGGAGTTGACCTGTGAACGAGTAACAATCTAGCAGAATGTTTTGTTTTTCTGATTGGCTTCATGTTCCAGAGGCAGAACCTGGCCCACCTGCATCTCTGTGGCTCCACCTTCACCCAGGTGGTCGAGGTTGGGGTGGTGGGTGAGGCCAGGGCTATATTAACCAGGAGCCAATCAGTTAAAAGAGCTTCCTGTTGGGTGTGGCTTCTGTCGGTCAAGAAGACTTCTGAGGGAATGTTGCTGAGTTCAGCATTGGCCTGTGTGAGCAGGCAACTGATGGCAGCGTGAAATGATGATGGCTGAACTGGCATAACAGTATCTCAGGTTCCTTATAAGAAGAGACTTACACAGGGTAACAAGCATAAGCATTGCAGAAAATAATTTGATTTTTGCACTTAAAAAAACCCAACAACAATCTGGTCAATGTTCTAGCAGATATAAGACCGAAATCAGAATGTGAGTGTATTTAAACTGAATTGGTGAATTAATATACTGGGCATCTAGAAATAATATCAGAGGAGAATACTAGTGCCCCTTCACAGTTCGAGTTTAATATCCCAAGAAGCTGGGAGTCTTTTGGCTTGAAGTCATTCTTAGCTTTGCAGTCCAATTGCAATAAGAAAAAGAATGTCTTTGCTTTCTCTTGTTAAATCTTTCTGTTGTAAATGTCACCTAGCAGCTGTACAGCCCACTATATCAGGAAATGTGCTTGAGTTCAGATAAAGTTTGTTATCTCTGCTGAAGTGTCCACCCTGTTAGACAGCAGCAGCCCTGCATGTTTGCATAACTCGGAGAACATCTTCAACACATAATCCCTCTATCCTTTTCATTACAACCTTAGAGCACAAAATCAGTTTTCCAGTGAAACAATATCCTACAACTAACTGAATTTGCATTCTGGCTGCAACAGCCCATACCCAGCAACTGTAAACTTGCCAGGCAACTTTGTTCATAGCCCTAAAGCAGCAGCAGGATGTATCTTACTTATCTGTCTTGCACTACAGCTTTTATTTGTCTGATAATATACATAGTGGAGAGCTTCTGCAAAAGTGTCAGTCAAAACTTGACAAAAAGTTCTGAGAAATATGACTAGCTGCCTTGCTGATCAGATTTACAGTCTATCTCCATACTGGCCATATAGCAGGGCCATATGAAAGAAAATTTTTCAGGAGGTAGGGGAAGGGGCCCTAGATATGTGATGAGAAAGCCAGTGTTATGGAGAAATTCCTTGATGAGTCTGAATTCTGGTGTGATTTCCTCCAGGCTCTGTTTCAGCACATAGATCTCTGAAGGTTCCCATTCTGCATAAATAAGAACTGGTGGCTTATGAGTTTCACAATACTGTCTGTTTTGTAATCATTATTGGAGCTAACTTTTGGTAAAGTTCATTATTTGATTAATGTCTTATATATTCATATGTCTTATATATTGTTATATGCTTGTCATATATAGTATGCCTTATATATCATAGAATCAATCCATGCTTGTCATATATATTATGCCTTATATATTATTATATATTATATATTTGTATATATTTGATTCATACATTTTATATATTATATTCTATATTTATCGCCATTAAAAAGAAAACTATCACCTCCACCTCCAATGAAAACAAAACCAAAACTAAACTTATCACAAAAAACCTGAAATATGCTGATAAATTAAACTACAGAAGGAAAGAGCAAGAAGAGAAAATGATCCCTAGAAAATCATCTAGCTGTGCAGAACTGGCCAAAACACCCTACACAGTACTCCTTTCCTATTTGACTCCATCTTCACCAAATTTTCATACCACTTCAGATCAGAGACAATTACGTGTTCTTCATTTTTCAGTATCAGAATTCAGTGTACAAATAACTGAATTCCTCACTGAGTGCATTAGTTCATGATGACTCTGGCACCTCTTTTTCAGAAGCAATCTCTCTAAACGCATTTGAGTGTAACAGGTGAAAATGAGCTATTTTACAAACCGAGAGAATGTTTACTTTGCAGGTTGGTGTTCTACTAAAGCCCACAGTAGATTCTGTAATTAAATTTAGTGTCACAGTATTTCTCAAACCATCAGTCATGTCAGGAGAGCTCTGAGAGGACAGAAACTTTAGGCGTTTCAGGGTTACAAAGGGCTGGCAGAATTTAAGTGAATCATAGACAAGGGGGCTAAATGTTTTTTAGACATGTCAGCACATAACTGATGAACAGTTAATCCTTCAGTAACGGGTTAACCTGCTGCCCTGTTTTAACCATGAGAAATGTTCCTGTGAGGAGTTCCCTTATTTGTCATCTGGACTGTCAACCTGCTCTAAAATGTTTGCTTCAAAGCCCAAGCCAGTTTACATACTGAAGCACTAAACCAGCTAC
>JAVSBS010015507.1:3470-28233 GCA_033124195.1 Coracias cyanogaster | reverse complement strand
TGTGACCATTGTGGGCTGTGTTGCTCAAGGTTTAGTGATAGTTGTGTAGTAGGTACATTCCTGAAGGGCAGTCGCACTTGTACTGTGTCACTGGGGCTCCTGGGTTAATAAATCTTTTTTTTTTCCAAACAGCTGTTTGCTGTTTATTTGTGGATACTCCTTTGCTTATGTAAGTTAGAGGAGTGTCACAAAGAATTCTCTCAATACACTGATTACAAAGTTACTGCCAATTTTTGGAAAGAAAATTACCTTTTCTTAAGTCTTCCTCTGTTGGCAGTGATCCCTGGCACACGTGGTATGAAAGGAGTCTCTGGACTGCATCATTTAATGATCTGAACGGACTTTTATCTGGTGTCACAGCATGCATCTGATCCTTCTGTAATTGTTGTAGAATACTACAAGGAAAATTAATGATTTATAATTAACGCATACTCTAACAGAAGTTTATACACTGACAAAAACTAAAAAGAAATGAAGGTGAGAGAAAACACCTGCAACAAAATTACAAAAGAAGAATGACTTACAAAGCTCCTTTAGTTAACTGTTTAGCAGCAGGCCTTTTCTGTCCAACTACATGACCATCCACCTAAATTCAAAAGAAAAGACAAATTACAGTATTTGCCCTCCTTTGCAAAGCCTACATTCCAGCATTTATTTCTGCCAATTAAGTATATCGCCAACACTAAGTGTAACAACCACAGAAGTATAAACGCTTTCAGCTATCTCCTATTTTCACAGGGGCACTATATCAAGTGAAACAGGGAAGTCACTTCTACATAAACCACAGGTCGGAATTGTTGTTTGTAGGCATATAGATGCTTCACTAGGAAAAGGGTTGGTTAGCAAACATAGCAGGTGAAAAGAAGTAAAGGTACAAGGAAAAAACTTCTCTGAAGAACTGTCTGCATTTCTCAGTTAGTGTCACCTTGCCTGATTTTGAGGGATTAGACTATCTGTCAGGAAAGCAGCCTCAGGTTTCATACTTAAATTCTCAAAAGCCACGGTGGATGGGTCAGGGCTGAAAGTGGTTCTAGGAGTTCTGTTTCAGTGTTGTTGCTATAGCTATACCCATCACGTAGATCTACGTTGTCTTCTCCTTTCCTCAGACATTTATGAAGCCAGAGTTTTTCAAGGGAACGCTGTCCTAAGATGTGAGGCTCTCCGAGGTGGTAAGAACTCATGTTCCTACTGTGTAAGAGGCATTACCGCAACACAAGTACTCTCTCAAAGAAGCCATTGTGGATCAAAAAGTCTTTGTTTAATACAAAGTTATTGGGTTTTTTTAGTCAACTAGCCTTACTAATGAAACTGGTCATAGAGCAAAAGCTACTTATGACTTAAAAAAAGATTGTATGAAAGCTCTTTTGAATTACAACATGGCCAGAAGGAACAGAAAAGCATGTGGTACAGAGCATCCTTCTCAGCAAAGCGGGAGTAGGGTGAAGCAGGCACACTGTAATGGTACTTGCTGGCCAAAAAGCCTCTAAGCTTCAGAGTGTAAAAAATATCCATTACCACAGGAGAATGAGCACCTGACCAACAATTACAAAAACAGGCTGAAAATTTGCAAAACACTCAACCTTTATTGTATCAAGGTAGAAAGTGATAAGTTTGAGTGACTTCATATACTCCAAAAACACCTGTGAGGACTCCTGGATTATCACAGTGAAATATCTCTAACTTCACTAAAATTTTAAGGGAAAGGGAAACTTAAATAAAAGTACTCTCTACCTGTATGCTCTGTTGAACTGACGATGATCCTAGTACTTTTTCTTGTGGCTGTGCTGTTCCTAGCGATTGCTGTATGATTTTTCCTCCAGAGTCCTGTCCTATAAAAAATACATTAAAAAGACTCTGTCATCCTAAGCAAGAACAGAATCATTTCATGTACCTATCCTGATCATTTTGCTTGAGCTTTTAGCTTTTAGGAGAAAGATACATGGCTCACATGCTTAAAAGCACTAGTGCAACTACCCTGTGCAGAAACCAACTCATAAAAATGAAACAGGACTGATATTTCGTGCAGCAAGCGACAAAAATCCTCAGATATAAATCATCTCCTACCACAGCAGTGTAAGGTAAGAAGAAATTCAAGTACCGTAAGTATAGTTTCCCAACAATTTACTGAAAATCATCCAGTATATTTTATCCAGATTTTCAATACTAACCCTCCCTCAAGCACAAAACCAAATTTTCTAGAGATCTTGAAAGTATTTAGACAACAGCTATCGTAATTTTTTTTTTCTTCTAGATTTTCTAGACAGGCGGACTTCCTCCCATTGCCTTAGGAATTCAAACAGCATTTTATCAGCCATGCTACATTATAACCAACACAAGTAAGAATTTATTACTTATTTTTCACAAAAAAAAGAAACAAAACACCCATACTGTGATGATTGTAGAGAACTCCCTGGACATCTTTGTACGTAACAGTCCACAAGGGAAAAAAGGCAGGTAGATTATGGGACCTTGTTGAAACGAGTTACTTAAGTGCAGAGAGAATATGAAGGTTCTATCATTTTTGTTTTCTTTAAATATACTGGTTTCGTTCTTTTAGTAGCATGGTGCTGCTTGAAAAGCCCAATATTTTACCATGAACAATGCATTAACTATTCTAACTGAAAGCCACACATTCAAAAACAAATCAAGTGATGACGGCTTCCATACAACCTTGTAATAATTATTTTTCTCTCCTCTGTATCTGAAGCAGCCATCACAAGACTCTAGAATTTTCTCAGAATTCTCAACACATGTCCATATTTTGAAAATGACTAATTTCTATTTTCCTCAGCTGAAAAAAAAAGAAGGTATAATTTGGGATTTTATAGAGGGGAGAAATAGAAAATATAATTGCTTACTGTGGAGACTGAACTTTTCACACTACAAATTCAAGTGCCATAGTTGGGAAAAATAAAAGCATACATTGGATACTGAAAAATTTAGTTTGCATTCTTCTAAAAATAAAATTCTGATAACCTTTAGGACTCTATCAGCATGAGCCATCAATGCAAGTCTGACACATCAAAGGAAAACCAATTTCTGTGGCTGGAGAAAATTAAGGAAATTATTTTTAAAAGACCTTAGTTGACCTGATAGTGTGTTGCTCAGAAGACTTGTTAGCTGAGGCTGTCTCAAATTATCCTGTGTCTTCGACGCAGAAACTGGTGAGGTCTGGTTCACAGTTTTTTTCTGTGCCACATACATTAGGAAAAAAAAGACAGTCAAATATATACTGAAAGCTTTAACAAACAGGAAAAAGACAAAAAAAGGCTAAAATTCAGCTCTATGCATCCTTTTTCAACCTCAAATTTCTAAGTGTTGAAATTTCAGATATCTCACAATTCCTCCCAAGTTCAAGAATTTTATTAAGTAAATCAGAGAGGAATAGAAAATACACTAAAAGTACAAATATACACCAGTTACACTCTAGGAGACCCATGAGTTACCACTACAAGTGACCCTCAGAAAGCTCAGCTTCTGAGAGTCTCAAAACTGCAAGATAACTAAGTTAGCTGTCTCCATAACAACAAAAATACACAGAGGAACAAACTGCCCAGTGTTTAGTGACTATATGGTTCATGATACAGTACAATATGTAATATGCAAGTACAAACTAAAAAGATTCTGGTAAACAACAGAATTTGTTTTCTGTAGTTCCCATTTTTCAGCTCTGAAATTTCAGCACAAAACCTAAATGATCTTAACAGCAACAAGAAATATTATGCCTTTGTAACTGCTGAAACTCACTGACCCAGCACATATCCTACAAATAGGAAGATGTAGATACATGGAGAGAAGAGTCAGACAAGCCTCAAATCACTCATCTGCAAACAAAAAGTTACAGCCTGTGCTAGCAGTTCTGACAGGCTAAAAATGTGGTTTTACAGCATTTTCTAACTATACATTGTTTTCTGAGACACGTCCATTTTGGTCTTGGTTATAAAAATCCATTAGACTTCAGGAAAAATAAATTAGTGCAAATACGTTCTGAGACAGTTATTATTAGTATTTTATAATGACCAAGAAAAAAAAAAAAAGCAAAACAAGAGGACAGAAGTGGAATAATAGCTTCTTGCTACTCATGTGACAAGTCACTAAGTTAAATACTGGCAGAGTTTAGAAGTTTTCTTATGAAAACAGACAAATTTCCGTTGAATATATACTGCAGCTGTATCAACTGGACAAAAAATGACTAATTCTTACCTTAAAAGTAAATTCAGAAAAAATTTCTAAATTATTGCTAAGTAGACCTCTTCTTAGTGAAAATACTTTTTAAATGTTATGCTTTTATAAACTGATTTAAAAGGTATTTCCTTTTAAGGATTCTAAGAAACACCTCTTACCTTGTCTTTGCTTCAAATCTGAAAGCTTCTAACTGCTCCAGACACACAGAGCTACAGCGGGCAATGCCAGCATGGTAAATAACAAAGAGAAACCCAAGAAACCTGTTCATCTCTAATGTGAATCGGTCAAACCTTGAAAACACATGCATAGTTTTTAGTGAGGTCAAAAGACTTCTAAGTGCTAAGAATGTATGCAAGCCTTTACATCTTGCTTTATAGTAACATTTTCAGGAGAGCTCATAGGTCATGATCTTACAATATCCATTCCTTTAAAAGGGAGCAGAAACACATCAGTGCTAAGCAGTTCTGAAAATATTACTACGCATCACCAACAAAATCTTCTGAATTAATGGTAGTGACAGACTCCTTCACACAGTGACAGACTTCAGAAAATACCAAGTGAAATGATGTCTCTGGGTTACAGTAGTTTTCAGCAGTTCCACAGTATTTCTAACAATACAAACTAGCAAAATTAACATTCTCTGCATTAACACCAACTTTCATACTTTGCTAAACAGATTTTAGCAGAGCTTAGCAGCGCTTCTTTGGCTACATTCTCAAGCAGCTTTCATACCTGACCAAAGGCAAACTGTTGTTGTGTTACTCCAACTGACGTGTGACTGAAGGTGCTGACAGATTTGGAAGAGGATGCTGGAAGACGATGCGATGCACTGACGGGAACTTGAGTTCTATTCTGCGTGAGCTGATCTCCAGTGAAGTTTCCACCCGATGCAACAGACTGTACTGATGGTCCCAAGCTAGGATGTACTGAACCAGAAGAACTCGCAACAGCAAACCGATTAGAAGCTGACATATTTGAGACTGAAGACTGCCCAGGTGACATTGTAGTAAAACTCGATCTACCTTGAGACACATTAGCTTGACTGGGTGACAAATGCAACACCGTTGGTGACGCCTGCTGAAGTGGCACCTGTCCACCAACAATTTGTGAAGTTCCGTGATTTACTATAACTTGGTTTCCAGGAGCTGTGAATGTCTGGCCGGAAACAAGCTGAACAGCTGTGTTCTGATTATTCAGCATCTGTCCTGAATACGACTGGTTGGCTCTTAGCATGTTCGTGGAATTCCTGTTGAGCATTACATGCTCAGCAGACACTTGGCTAGGCACCAGCTGGGAAGGCTGAGTCTGAAGAAGCTGTCCATTTATGGCCTGGACATGATGAACTGAATTAGAATTAACAGACAAACTTGTAGGTATGAGAAACTGGTTTTGAGGTGCATGAGGCTGTCCCATAGGAGAATGGATAACAATACTACCTCCAGCATTGCTAACTGTCTGAGGCGTAACTGATTTTCTTGTACTTTGTTGATTAACAATATTAACAGACATATGAGGACCAACTACTGAACTCTGAGGTGAGTTTGCGGAAGCAAACGGAATCCCTTGCTGTACATGATGTTGCTGTATTCCCAAGTTATTCACATTGTAAGCAGTCTGCTGACCCATCTGGATAGGCTTTGGTTGGATATTAATGGGAACTTTGTTAGAGTTTGGTGCCAAACCCCTTTGAATTATGATATTATGGACAGGCAATGATGTCTGAAAATTTGTGCTGTTAAATGGAACAGTTACAGGTTGTGCTACTGGACTTGAATTCGAGTTACTGAACAGCGAGTTACCATTTGGAGTTTGTCTATGAACCAAGAGGCCACTACTCATGTTTGCAGGTGTTTGCTGACCATTGCCTTTCAGTATTATCTGAGATCCATCAAGGTTATTAATGGTCATCATGGAAGGTTGATTACTAAATGAACCAATTAGCTGTATCTGCCCAGAACCACTAATCTGGCTGCTATTAGACAAATGCTGGCTGGGAACACTAATTCCGACATGTTGCATAAAGCCATGTTGCACACCGACTGTATTGCTTGCAAAAGATGCTCCAACAGGTTGCTGTACCACTTGAGTAACTCCTATAGGCTGCAACGTCTGACCTGAGTAATTAGAAACATTAGAAGCCTGAGTAAAGGATGCTGATGAAGAAGGATGAAGCTGAGCTTGTGCAAACTGTTGGCTAGAACCTACACTGGCATCCAAATATGCCTCTTCTGCCAAAGTCTGTTCAGTAATATTGGCCTCCTGCAAGGACTTCTGAAGAATATCAAAAGGCTGATCCTCAGTAAGATCAGGTAAAGGAGAAGACACAAGTTCATCTTCAAGAAACTGAAGGCTACTGGACAGCTGCAGTCCATCACTAGGCCCCTCTCCAAGCTGACCGCTTACACCTTTTACAGACGACTTAGGATCAGTGTTCTGAAATGCAAAACAAGAAACAAATCCTTTACAGAAATTCCAAGCTCTACCTTTTTTCCCCATTAAGTTTCTTTTCATGCAAGTAGTTTCTTCAGAAAATTGTATTCTCTGTATAGTATGTATATAAGGTGACGTTCAACCATTACAGTGGGCCAGCATAAACACGTGCATCACTTAAATCCCACTCATGCCCTCCTCACAGACCACTGGAGACACTACTCTCCTTTCACTTCTCAAATCCCCCAATTCCACAGCACTCAGCTGTGCAGCTGCACTGCTTCAGGAGGATGTGACATGCTCTTGAAGTACCATTTGCCGTTCCTCCAGTTCAGCACTACATGGACAGAAGGGTAACAAAGCAGGAGTGAAAAGACCTCCACTGGAATTCAATTTGGGGCAAGGTCTCAGTAGCAAAAGCAGTAGCAGGACAAGGGTGCTCTTTCACTGGCTTCCTCTATCAAATAAGATCCATCTCCAAAATCCTACCAATATTTCTACAGTCACAGTGCAAACTAGGGACCATTTCATAAGGCTAAGGAATTAAGCTAATTTTTTTGTTTAGAAAAATTTTAGAAACAGTAAGAAAAAAAATGCTACAGCCTTTGTGGTTTATGCTCATAAAAAGATTATGAAGAACTATAGTATGTACCACAGTTTCAATGTTCAAGTGGCACCCTAAATGAAAAAAATCCTTCACATCTACATCCATAAATACTGTGATAAGGAAAATCAGAACCTATTCTGGCCAACTGCCAATAACATTCTCCTGAACCAAAATTAAATCCAGCAGCTCTAGACAACACAACTATCAAGTTGTTTCTACAGGTAGAATCACAAATCTATAATATACTTATAATAATTATTTATAATAATAATACTTGAAACAGTTTTAAGTTAGAGTACGCTTTTCTAAACTGCAAAATCATCTCACCTATTCAAAACAACATCCAGTTACTTTTTAGGTCGGGATAAATGCAAAATGTGGGTGTGAAACTATTGGTCACACTCATACTCTGAGCATTCACTCCTTGAAGGTCATAGATGCCTGTTTTCACCTCATATAAACAGTGTGAAGATGCTGCAAGCTGTAATTATCACACACAATAACATCCCCACCCTAACTTCAGTTCCCCAAGCACAATTATTTACAATTTTACTCCAATCTGTTTCTGAATCAGTCTATGTATTTCATGAAACTTCAGTCATGTTTTAAAATATTAAGTGATTGTATTTTGAAAATATTTTACTGGATTTTAAGAACAATTATAAAATCACAATAAACCTTTTTACATTTCTGTTAACAGAAGCAATTAAACTAGTAGCTAAATATCTTGATGTCTGCACCTCATGAACACCTAAAATGACAAAAGAGGTTCTAAAGTGTACCTACTTACCATCAGGCAGAGCATAAAGGAGTCACTAACTAGGGCATTATTAGGACTCATAACTGTCAAGTTCTCGTGGAGAATTCCCCATTGCATCTGTAACTTGTCTCCAGTGACAATGACCAATCTTTCACAACTGTGCAACTTAGAGGGATCCAGTCAACGTTACTCCAGTTAGAACTAACAATATAACTATTACTACTATTAATAGTAGTATTACATGAAATCAGGATTAATAGATTGGAACTCTCGCACTGGAATGAAGAATCCCAATTTTCATTCCCTGCTCCCAGGACCGTTTAACATCCAAAAGCAACTTCATGTGCATAAACTGGAACCAGAGACCTTCCAAGTTAGCACCTAAATCACAGCTGCTCAGATTCAGAACAGCCACACAGAACACCATACTAATTTCAACAAAAAACTAGTGCCTCTGCAACTTCACCAATCTGCTTACCAACAAAAGTCTTACTTCTCTCTGGTTCCATGAATATTCTGCTCTCTTAAGCTGTTCTACTTTACTATAACAAGAAGGTGGAAGCAGTCACTGAGGTAATAATGTAATGGCTAAGGAACCCTCTCATGAAGGTTACGACAGACGGACGACCACCCAAGAAAACTAACCTGGAATCAGTACAGGTGGTGTGCAAACAGAGGGTGTGGGGGGAAGAGTGGACACTGCTTTCTTGTCCTGCAGTCAGCAGGAACTTAATCTTGTGTTAGCTGTTGCCCGAGTATGCTTACCAGCTGAGGCACTGAACCCTTGACACTGAATTTGCAAACTCTGCCACTAAAAGGCATGAGATGGGCATCAAGACAGTCAATCCTACTTCATGGTAGTGATTCTGAATACATACAAAGTCATAACTTTCAGTACCTGCACAAACTTTCATGACAAACTCAGAAGCCTTTAACTTTTCAGGTATCTTATAAGCAGGGGCTGTGAATCTATTTATATTTTAGATAACTATTTCCTCAAAACGAACTGGAAGAATCTTTCCAATCAAGTCGCTCTTCACTCAGGCCAATACAGGGCTCTCACACAAGGGAAGGAGGGAAGATGGCATTGGTATTCTTTATGATGATACAAAAGGATGAGAAGAACAAGAGCTGGAGACTGGAAATACAGTAAGCCATCCCAAGAACACACACTGGAAATCCCTGGTCCTCTGATCATCTGCCTTCTACATTACCTATTCCCTCAATCTCATGTTCCAGAAAGCTCTTTCGGCTTTCATAAAGTATTTTTGTTTCTTCCAACTGCTACTCCCTATTCAATAATCCCACCTTGCCCAAAATCTCCCACTCCCTCTCAAAATTACTCCGAAAATTCACTTTCTGAAAATACACCAGGAATACACACCTGACTCCTGCCCATCTACTCATGCTTACCACAAGAATCTCTACAAAGAGAACTAGGAAGTCTAGGCTATGACAAATGCGTGTCATATGTCACCCCTTTTCCCCCACATCCTCATTTTTCTTAGGATACAAGTCCTCAAAACCCACCTCTGTCATGCTGCATACAGGAAGCTGCTGTTCAATAATGGCTAGCCTGGTACCAAGCTGAAACCACTGCTCATGATTAGCTGAAAACTGAGCACACACTACTACTGTTGGTATCTCACTCCCCCACCATTACCTCAACCATCTCATCTAGAGAAAGAACTGTCACTCAAGATACAATTTTTCTACAATATTTAATAATGATATTGAAAGGGAAAGGACAGGGCAAACTCTTCCCAGCACACTACTGCGGCTACAGAAACATTGCTAGTTCTCTACAGAGTGATAAAGAGTTTTCTGGATTTACTCACACCAGTTATTTAAGGTCCCTACACACCTACAAGTATATCCATGTAGCTGTTATGAACATGGACAAACAGAGCCAAGATAACAGCATAACAGAAAGAAGAATTACCAAGTAAACTCTACTCTGTGTATTCAAATAACTGAATTGTGGGATTAAGAATTCAGTTGTTTTTTTTAAAAAAACAACACACTAATAAAACCAAACAAACGTGGATCAGAAGGGATCTCTGCAAGTTATCTAGTCCAAACTTCTACTCAAAGCAGAACTACCGTCAGCACTAGAGCAGATCAGCCTTGCCTTTATCTCCAAGGATGGGGATTCCACAACCTCACTGGGTAAAACTTAGTTCAGGGCTGCAATACAATACACTCCTGGCAAAAAAAAGAATGCTGAAGACTAGTTGTGACATCTAATGAATTTAAAGTGAATTCCCTAACACTGAAGTTACAGGAAGGAAACATTCCAAGCTAGCTATTCAGTCTAGAGAACAGCCAAAAAAACCCCATTCATTCACTTAAAATTGCTAGCTCAGATTGTACTTAGAAATAAGAAAAAAAACCATCCTAATATACACAGGACCTATATGAATCACTAACTTTTAAGGCCTACATTTGAGCACCACCACATCTACAATCACTAAAATGACAAGTCCAGTTACCTGGAGAGTGTTACACCAGAGAATATTTTCACTGCTCAGGAAGCTGTTTTACGTATTTACAAAGCACAGCCCAACAGCACAGTCTCTTTCGATTACATCCCCACTAAAAATCCAATGAAAATACTTAAAATATTAAATATGAGGTGGTTCTGTTAGCATTCAAAATTTTCATATGAAAAAGGTCAAAACCCACATCTACTACATTCAGTTTTACAAACGCCGAGTAAAGCAATACCAGAAGCATGCAATCTCAATAAAAATATAATTTATCTCCCAACCACTTACATTGGAGTTGGCGAAAATTGAATTTGAGTTGGCTACAGAGTATTCTGCATTAGTCAAGTCTTCATTGCTCTGACAAAAGACAAAGATTTAGAAAGTATATGTTTAGAAACAATACATAATGTTTAGAAACAATACACTCAATGAAGCTTATGCATGTCTAATACATAAGAATGCTACTTACAGATTTACTACTAGGCCCATGGAGAAAATAATTCAGCGCCTGTGGGTCCCTTAAGGGAAAAAGAAAAGAAAAGAAAAGAATTGTTACCACTTTTAGAGTCTCTACTAATGAGGCTAATTTAACTAAGCCGGATACTATATTCATATAAATCAGGTTAAAATAACACATTTCTTTTACCAACTCGAATGCAAAGCAAAGAGTTTACACCATCTGAGGACCTGTGTTTCTCTATCAGTATAATTCTTAGATGTTGATCATATTTGCTGTCATTGTACCAATGCTTTCCAAGCAATAAACTATGTCCATCACAAAATTCTGGTTGCGTTCTACTTCACTTCCCTTTGAGGCTACGACTCATATACTTGTAAAACACACAGTATTTTATAAGAGCGCACAGTACAAAGCCTAAGGAAAATACTACCACCAAATAACACAAGAACTACAAGTATAATCTCTTCTACAAAGATGAACTACAATGCCTGTGTAGCTATGCCCAAGTCAAGAGGGTATTTACAACCCTGAATATCTTTAACATGTTTTCTGCCACCCTTAACATAAGTTAACAAAAATACCCCATTGCCAAACCTGAATCTTTAATGTGTTTTCTGCTGCTCTTAACACAAGTTAACAAAGACTTACGCTTGCTAGAGTAACAGTCCTTTCACTTTGAGAAAAAAGCAGCACCTTTTCCAAGTGAAATCAACCACAGAAATAACTTACTAAATAACAGAAAATACAATTTCAGGGTATTTCATTAACTTAGCACTACAACTGAGTAAAACTCAAGATTAAAAATGTGGTCTAACAGAAAGAGTGTTGAAAAGTCAAACAAATAAAAAAATACAGTAGTGTAACGGCACATGCAGACCAGGTAAAAAACATTAAAGAGTTGTTACATGGCATTATTTTAATACGCAGTTGTACAGCATTCCCAATATGTTCATTCGCATGAAGAGTAATATGACATGAAGATTTTTATTTTAAAACATCTTTACTGGTTAACAAGTAAGAGTACAACATTGAGAAGCAGGGTATTCTCATGTAAAAAAAAAAAAAAGATTTAAAACATCTTTCCTCCTCTCTTGATCATCCTAGAAAATAAAGAGGGAACACGTTAGAGATCTTTCAGGTTTACAATTACTTTCCTAAAAGCACATATAAACCTCTATTACTCTTTTTTCATTTAAAAAACAAACTGCATTCTTATGTTTACAAAAGACATGTTAGACAGTACACGGTAGGGACTTTATCGTACAGTTATGCCTACAACATAGAAATGGTTACATATATTGTCAAACAACATCATCATTTTCATAGTGGATTACGCTAAATTCCAAGAATTAAAGAGAACAGAGCTCATCATCTCATGTAGGGCTCCATCACGCTTGTGAGTTTTATCAATAGAATAACCAGGATGTTTAATAGTAATTACACTCACTGGCTTTAAATCATGAAAAATGCCATTAAAAATGAAGAACACTTCATTACCTTAAATATTATTTTTAGTAAGGAGGGCACTTTAGAAGGCACTTACCAAAATCAAAGATCAGATGGGAAAAAAAAATGCTGGTTTCCATTCTTCTAGATGCTTAAGACAGTAATTGCTGCCAGCAGCAGGAAGCACACTGTAATTTTTCACACAAACACTCATCTGTGTAGAGAGCACTTCATTTTTTGGACCACCTATGAACTTGTACCAGGATCCTTGTGATTCACACTCATGACAGAGCACTTAATTGTCCCGTGCAGTCAATTATCATCTTCCAAGCAGGATGTTTCATACGGCTACAATCAGTAATTCTGCACAGTGTACTTCACAGAACATAACAGTGAGCCATTATCAGCAATGCTTTTCCTATAGCAGCCACAGAGTAACCCCCAAATTACAGCAGCCACTGGGGTGGGATTTCATTGTTTCTGAAGCAAAAGCTCTCAGTGGTTTCACTGGAAGCTTTGAGCGCATCAGAAAGGTAAAAAGCTGATTTATTGATTTAAGACAGTAAAAATTCTTCTATGAAGAGGAGACAATCTTTTAGTAGCTGCTACAAGACTGATGGCATACTAACTTCTGGCAGAGTTTGAACAAAGTATGGTGTAAGAAGCATTCAATTTTCATCTTATGTTTTAAATGCATTCTAGCATATTATCTGTTCTTGAATATTGACATGAATGTTAGCCAAAGGAAGGCAACTTCATCACATGTACAATCCACAAAAGTATCGCTCATGCTTCAGCTATTCTAATTATTTTTTAAGATTCCCATATGGAAGTAAAAACCTCCAAGTAAAACTGTTACGGATATAAAGAAAAAAAAAGCAGACCATTTAAAATCCCCAATTGCATTAAAATCAAGTACCTTTAAGCAAAATGCTGATAAAATTCTTGTTTGTTGTGAATACTTACAAGTACAATGCAGCAATTCTATTTTTCTAACATTTTAATACAAATTCATGTTCTTAGTAGAAATAAAGTACTTAAGAAAAATAATAATTTTACTTTTCCATTTAAATTACGAGCAAAGTATTAACAAAGTATCTAGTTCTACTACTCAAAAAATGGAATTTTTTTTTTTCTAAGCAAAAAAATAGTTCTTTGCAATAAAGATTGTAACAACATCCTTAGTTACATCCTTCAACATTGACCTGATATTGCTACCAGCTGAGAAGAGAATCCAGTCTCCATGCATACCCATTCCTTAAACTCTCTCAAGGGGAAAGCCAGCAAGTGGCCTGTCAGCTAGTCACACTGGGACAGAAGGCTCTGTGATACACACATCTCCACACAGAGGAAGGGAAGCACAGCTACTCATTTCACTTGCAAGTCACCTACTCTTGAGACAATACTGAGATAGAATCACGTTCTAGAAGATGATTTTGCAAATAATATTTTTCCCAACTTTTCCAAAAGAATTGCTTAAGGAAAACTTACCCAATAAGATCAAGGAGACAGGATTCATCATCGTCATCATCCATGACAACTAGAACAAAAAAGGAGAAAATAGGTATTTGATATGTATCAGCCAAAATATTGCTTTCACAATAAAACCAATATAGAATATCTCAGTATTTTTTATCAATTTATGAAGTTGATAGATGTCTACTACCGGCAAAGTTCTTAAATAAACCTGCACCTTCTATAGAGAGGTCCATTGATTTATCAGGCTAAAAGAGTTGGGCTTGTTCAGACTAGAGAAGAAAAGGCTCCGAGGAGACCTTACAGCAGCTGTTCAGTACCTGAAGGGGGCCACAAGAAAGCTGGAGATGGGCTGTTTACCAGGGCATGTAGTGATAGGACAAGGGACAACGGTTTTATACTAGGGAAGGGTAGGTTTAGATTAGACATTAGGAAGAGGTCTTTACTGTGAGGGTGGTGGAACACGTTGCCCAGAGAGGTGGTGGAGGCCCCATTCCTGGACATTCAAGGCCAGGCTTGACGGGGCTCTGAGCAACCTGATCTAGTAAGAGACATCCTTGATGACTGCAAGGAGGGTTGGACCAGATGACTTTGGAAGGTCCCTTCCAACCCAACACATTCTATGATTCTATGATCTCAAAATCAAATTTAGTCACATGTAATGATATACAAAATCCCATGCAATGTTTCACCATTTGGTGTTTTTTCAAGAATTTTAAACTGCATTAAGACAAACAATTAACAAGCCTGATTAAACAGAACTTCTATGACGAAAAAAAAACAGCTAAAAGAAAAAGTCCACAGAAAATGCAATCTCAAGACTCCCAACTAAAATGCTTCTATAGGAATTTACTCCCACCTAATCCCAGTGAGGGAACAACCAAACACTACAGAATCTAGAGACTGTTACAAGTTAGTGACTGTAACACTGAGCAGCCAACAAGGGAACCAAATGTACCTCAGTATCTGATGGTGCTGTTAGGAGCTAGAACCAAAACTGTAGCCAAGACCTTAAAAAGCACTAAAAAGAACACTATTTTCTAGCAGACCTTTCTTTAGCTATTGCTAGTGACAACACTGCCACTTCCAGTTTCTCCTCAGCAATACTCAGAAATGTACTCAAACGAACTTGTGATTAATAGTACAGAGTTCTGACAATCCTTTTAACAACAGGCAGGGAATTCATTTGCATTAGACAAACTGAATGTAAGCGTCCATTCATTGGGTGCGGAGCATTTTTAGCCTCACAGTATCATGACCAGTAACTCTCTTACACAGTGCGGCCTCTGTCAGGTGCTGCCTGTACCAAACACACTCCACCACTTTCCTCTGATTGCTGTTCCTTTAAAACTTCTGTTTGCATATCCTGGTTCTCTGTTCACCATAAGCCTCAGAACATCACCTATGACTGTACCTTCTTCCATTTCCCTGTCAGTAACTCTCAGGACCACTTTAGCCTCCCTTATTCTCTCTGTTCAGATCCCCTCTGATGCACCAGTTCAATTATCAGCTGATTCTAGCACTTCCTAAACCTCTTGGTACCCTGGTTTCCATTTAGTTACCTGCTCTTGTCTCCACAGTATCTTCTGATCACATCAAATTGATCACCGTGTACTCCACGCTTGTTTTTTTCTCAACTTCCTTTAAAAAGTTGGCTATCATACTTATCACTCAAATTTATTAATACAGTTTTGGCTTTAATTCATTTTGTTCTCCCTCTTACTCCTTGCTAAATAGAAACTCAGTCTCCCTGTCCAGATCCACATGAATCATTCTTCAGGCTCTCCCTCATACAGATCTCCATAATGATTAAGACAATGAAGGGACCGTTATGTAAGAGGCTGAGAGCACCAGGACTGTTCCACCTGAGGAACAGAGGCTATGGGGGGATCTTATCCATGTGTAGAAATACCTGGTGGGAAGGCTAGAGAAGAAGATGACAACTGAGCCAAACTCTTCTCAGTGGTATCCAGTAAATGAGCAAGAGGCAAAGGGCATTAATTGAAACAAACAATCTATTTAAACATAAAACTTTTTCATTTCTGTAAATGCTGAGCATAGTCAAATACCAGCACACATTTTCCAGCAAGGTTATGGAGTCTCCATCCTTGGAGATACCCAGAACCCAGCTGGACCACAGCCTTGAGCAGTCTGCTCTGGCTGAACCTGCTGTGAGCAGGACATGGGATCAGGTGATCTCCAGACCTTCCTTCCCACCTTAGCTGTTGTGTGATTCTGTAATCCCTTTCTTGAAATGTTTCTATACCCCACTGATTCTGAAACTGGTTTATACTGTGGACTAGCAGAGGATACCCTGTCCTCTATACTGCACAGACTCATTCAGATTTTTTTCTTCAATCTCCTGTGCTTTAGCTCAACAATGAGGTTGAAGCAGAACTAGAGCATACATCACTGTGTGGATCCCTCAGTATCACCTCTCTGGGAGAACTGAAAAACAAAGCACACCTACACAGAACTACCCCAAACATCAACAAAACCAGCATTCAGGAAGCAATTATGCACCTTAAGAAAAATTATTTCTCCCATGATTCAGTTTTACATCTGCTCACTGTGCATACAGCCACCAGTAGGAGCACTGATGTTGCAATTTAATGCTAAGCAAATAACATGACATTTTATGATATCACAAAATTTAAATGCGCATTACTAAGAACAAATTAATAAGAAATTAGCATTAAGTGATACAATTCTCCTTTAACTGCACTGTTAGAACTACTTCAGAAAGCTGTTAATTCCCTTAACAGCTAAACAGCATATCCATCTCTCAAGAGCAAGGCTTCCAAGACTCCCAGCTCAGAGTAAAAAAATCAGTTCTACCAAAAGTCAACATGATCTTTGTTTTCACACTGTAGGCCTACTTTTGAAAACTCCCATCCACATGTGTCTGTATCAATAGTGAGATCATTATTTAAATAAATGTCTTCGCTTTACTAAACCAAATATTCTCTGTGATAAGCAGCCACCCAGAACTTTGTTCAAACAGTACTCGTGTGGGCATTAAAACCACTAACTCACATGAGACAAATCTGTTAAGTTCACTAAATTATTGAAAACCTGCATGTAATGATCAGACGGAAAATAAATTGCATGAAAACACCAATGAGAGAAAATCTTAATGGTAATCCATATTCTTCACTAATCAGCCCTTTAGCTGAACATGCAGATGGTTTTATTAGAAAAAGTAATTATTTTCATCACTTCACAAATACGATACAAGAAACAACTCCCCAACATACTGGCCAATTCCTACCAGTTTACAGCAGACAACAAACCCCAAGAAAACAGCTACATTTTTTATAAACACCAAGAATCACCACCAGTCCCCTCCAGAAGCGCATCTTCCTAAAAAGCTTTAGCAACATTCCTGCCATCACCAGCAGAATTCTCCACACACACGGAAAAGAAGTCGTTTGTCACCTTTTTTTTTTTGTAAAAATGCTGGTTTACCAAAGAGCTGATCTGTATAAAACTCAAGTTTTTATAAAGCTGATCAATGCACCATCACAGAGCCACGAACACACAGCTCTTGCTACCCTCAAAAGTTGCTCTGATCAGCACTGGCAGCCCAAGGGGCTACATGGTCCCACACCTTGAGAAGTGCCAATAAAGCACAGACAGATTGCCACCATCTCCATCATCCCCACAAAAGACAGCTATGTAACGCTGCACTAACATGATGCTGCATGTGGAATACCACAGGGCCAATATGTAATTTAAACAGCACACACAGACATATATGTTCTGTGAAAGAACAATCAAGATGACAATCAAGCCACAAACCCACCTACTCAGACTAAATTCTGTTCCTATTTCACCACACATCCCCAAGACCTACATAACCACGTAACTGCACATTTAAATCTTTTTCACTGATGCAGATTTTCAATGAGGACTAGTTTCCTGTTAACTTCAGGACAGCAGAAGAGGTGCACCATCAGACTACGTCCTTACACACTCAAAAGCAACTACTCGTTTAGTCTATTTAGAAAAGAGGGCAACTTTAGCAGTATGTGACCTTGACACAGATGACCGTTTAGAAGTGTGTTAAGAAAAGCAAGCCTATCCTGTGAAATTTTCCCAACACATTTTCTACAGCACAAACGGTAGAAAAGTTTGCTGCTTTTCTTGCCAAATATCTTTTCAGATTTTCTATACAGAACTTATACAAATTCTGTCCTCCTCAACATTTGTTTACCATGGGCCAATCAGTGATTGATACATGAAATCTGTATAAATTGTATAAAGCCAAGACACTCTGAAAATAAACTCAGACAAAATGTGTGAAATTAGAGGATTTGAGTTATGTAGCCTAGACCAGTGATCTCCAAAGTGAGGTGTGTGCAAGACAATCCACTGGGGTGCAGGAAGAAAACATTAAAACTTCAGTAGTATGCATATAATTTGCAAATAAACATGCTTATATTGGGGATGCATGCTCAAAAAAAATCTACCGATAGAGGCATGCAATCAAAAACATTTGGCAACCACTGACCTAGACTTTTAAAGATTGACTCACTTCTGTAATTGCATCAGTTGTCAGGGGCTTCAGCACATGGGCAAGAGTTGTGGGTGGAGGCTCCAGGCGAGGCTTGTCTGGGCCATCAGGACCCATCAGGCACCCAGGACCCTAACAAGAGCCCACGCTAGAGACAGCTGGGGGAAAATAGACATCGGGAGGATTCACACAACCTGCTAGAGAGTTGTTATAATACAGCCTAATAAATAGCTAGTTACCATCAATATTGTTCTACAGTGTCTTTTTTTAAATAAAACTTTAAAAAATTAAAAATCTGTTTAAGTAGGCCAAACTCAGCCCTGCTGGTGCATCCCCCTCATTTACAAAGGACAATCCTTACTAATTAGTCACAACCCAGCACAGATATTCTCTGTAGCTTGTTATTAGCAAAGCCTCTACTGTTTTATTTCATACTCCAGCTACTGCACTGGTGAACCCAGCCTACACTTCAACTTGGGCCACATGCACTTGTGGAAACAGCACTGCCTATCCCTTCTGGGAAATAACCAGAGTGCTCTTTACGGCACACTCCCAAATGGAATATCAAGGTGAAAGTAATAAAACTGACACGGAAATCCCAGCTATGCAGGCCAGTTCGCCGGGGAACTGTTATTACACGTCCTTAAAGCCTCTGCCTCCCTTTCAACACTGTCACCTACTACAGAGCAAAGACCAACAGAGGAGACGGAGACCAGTTCTGTGCCCCTCTAACCCACCTTCCCTGAGTTACCTCAAGGCTTTGCACGGTCACTTGGAATAGAAAATTGTTCTGACAAAAACTGATCTGTTTCAACCTGGATTTGGTTCTAGCTTGCCACACGGCTAGAGCACTAGTGCCAGCACAGGAGAGGAAATAGGGAGCAGGGGTATCTCAGCAGGAGTGAAGGCAGCAATGCCTCAGCCAGCTTAAAGCAACCGTGGGACTGCAGCCACACGAGTACAGTTGATATAGCACCACTCTCACTTCAGCAGCAGCTCCGGCAGCAGGTCGGTGGAAGTCATTATTCCCCTCCACTCAGCACATGTGAGCTCCCATCTGAAATAGCATGTCCAGTTTTGCCACACGCCCACAACCTCCCTCCTTTAAAAACATAACAGAAAAACTTGGAACGACTTCAGCAGAGCACAAAAAATCCTGCAGGCACATGACACTAAGGAGGTCTGAGGGAACCATGTTTCTTCAGCCTGGACAACAAAAGGCTAAGGGAGGCACTAGCTAAAAGGGGTACTAAGAGGAGCGTAGCCAACCTCTTCTCATCAATGAACAGCAGGCATGAGGCAACAGCCAAAACGTGCAACACAGAAAATCCCAACCGGATATAAGGAAAAAAGTTCCCAAGAATGTTCAAGCCAGAGCACCCTCTTTGGAAACGTTCAAAACTCAACTGGTCCTGACCAACCTGCCCTAACTTTGAAGCTAGTTCTGCTTACAGCAGGGCCAGATAACCTCCAGCGGTCCTTAAATTCAGTCCTCCAGCCTGGATTTTTAATCGCCATACCACACAATCCACAGTATCACGCAACACACACAGGGTCTACAACCTGCAGAGTCACTAAAACTGGATTTGTCCAGAAACAGACCAGCTATTCATACATGCTTCATATACAGTATGTGACTTCTATAACTTTAAAAATGGGAGTATCCAAAACCACCGCAAATAGTGGATTTTAAATTAAACCATATTCAAGCTTGTCACAGAAGAATTATTCTCCTTTCTCAAAGTCATTTATAATTTAATACAACCTTAATACATAACTTCAGATACAAAGCAGTAAAATACTATTTTCACATTTTGTAAAAAGCCTAAGAGTGGCTAGTTTAGAAAAGCAACGTTTAGAGCAGTAATTCCCAAAAGGCATGATACAAATAGACTTGGTAAGCCACAAGTAAATAACTTTACCTGCAAAACTGCTGTAAAAACCTACACACTCATAATTTCTGCGCAACTACACAGGATCACTTCCTGACTGGCAGGATGCTGGCACATGACCTGTGAGAGTGAACACCGACCTTTGGAAACCAATGCTTTAAAGCAAGGAAACAACTGCTGTGGTTACAGCTTTATAGTAGGAGATAATAACACTTGCATACAGTAGCATACATAAAGCACCTGAAGTTTGAGGTATGAGCTATGCCCACTAATCCTCACAAGTTCTGTAAGACTTTGTACACATCCAGCCAGCAGGAACTCTTGACGACGCCTCCATCATGCTTCAGAATGGATTTGAGCCATCAAATCTTCTGTACCGTCCTGTGGCTCTACACCATTCTCCAGAATTTTAATCTACAATCCCAACAGCAACTTCACTACAGACTGACAAATACATTGTCACTATAACAATAATCATCCGAACAACAAAAATGGAAGAAATCATAGCCATTGTAGAGAACAGTACTGTAGTGAACTGAGCATGCTACATCAAATTTATAGCATTTTTATCCATCATATCCTTTTTGAATACAGATGTAGGATAACTCTATTAACACAATACAGCATCCATCCCTTGCTAAATTATGTCAAAAGATCACAGCAGCAGTAAGTGATTCCATGCTGACTGCAGAGGCAGAATGCCCAGACTCAAAGTCCTTGCCTCATATAAATTTCCACAACTCCCATTAATTTTCACAGCGCTAATAGTTTGCTCAGTGTGCTTCTGAACCGGGGGGTGGGGGGGAAGCCATTTTACCACGTATTAGGTAACACACATCCTTTAAGCAGCATGCAGTCCGGGTTGCCACGGTGCTGTAACTGCTGCCTTAATTACACTGGCAGTTCTCTCTCAGGTTCCTAACAAACAGGCAGCCTTGGATTCATTGAAGGAAACTTACCTACCACAAGAACAACCAGACCCCATTTGCATTCTCTGCAAGTGCAGGAGTGTAAGAAAGGAAACTCAAACCCTTATTACCATAGATTTTATTCTTAAATTTCAAGTTCGTGCTACTTTTGAACAGTCCAGTATCTTGAAAAGTGGACAATTTCAGATTCTTCAACTAACCAAGCATGTGTTTTATGATCAACTCAAGAGCTGCTCACCATATCAAGCCCTTTATTTTGAAGAAACTAGTTTTTACACGGAGGTAAATATTGAAAAAAAATATTGCAAATTAAAATCAACTTTACTCAGGCAAAAACACAGAAGGCATAATTATAAAGAAGTTGTCATTTCAGTACAAGAGTAAGGAAGCAAAATTAATTTTTAAAATGTGCTTTGTAAAACACGTGGATTAAACCACTCACTCGTAAACCATGCCGTGCTTATATTCTATATACGAATATTTTCTCTTCCAGAGTAATCAACCAAAAACAACCATCATATTGTTGCAAAATCTAAAGAAGTGCTAACAATGAATGAATCTATGAATGAAACAATGAATGATTCCAGCCTAAGTAACTCAATGCAATATGCAAGCATGGACTTTATATATACATACGAAAATGTGTTTTCACTCCAAGATTCTAAACCTGAGTAGTACTTCTAAGATGAACTTACAATGTTTGAAATTAGTTGTGGAACAGAATTAAACCATCTGTATGTCAAAGACAGCTGTATGCAACAGAGTACGAGAACTGTGTAATTTTAAATATTCAGAAGAATGATGCAAAACCTCCCTACAAAAAAACTACTCAAAAAAAGGGGAACTATTCAGGAGACAGATAAACAGGAACAAGAAAAGTAACACAAAAGCACTACCTCTCCTGAATTGTGAGGTGTGACGTTATGCATCATCACGGTTTCCACGATCTGGTGGGAGACGAATACACAAGAGGACGTGCAGGGTCTTTTTACAACTTTGACTTACCAGCTCCACATACAGAAAGGGAAATGAAAACCACGCACTAAAGCACAGACAACCTACAGCAGGTTGTTTATCCAACTCTTAAATTTTATTTCCCTTTAGTATATCATTTTAAAAAAGATTCTTCAGTTTGGCACATGTGGTAACTAACCAAACTTCCAAAACTAGAGTGATATTTTAAGAAAAAAAAAACCTGGAAATGCGCTGTTCAACTGTTAACGACACGTATGATAGCAAAGGTTATTCCACCTACAGCCAAGTACACCAGGTACATGTGTGAAGCCCCAGAGCAGTTGCCTAAAACCTGGTTTCCCTCAGCCACACACGTTCAGCATCCAATTTCTAATTTATTCGATACAATTTTTTCCTACTGCCTCCACAGCTGCTCTTGGCAACACCAAAATCTTGACAACACCAAAATCTTGACAAGAATTTCATCTGGAAACAGATGTTTTAAACGACATCGAGAAAACCCAGAGTAACCCGCAGCCTGGAGGTCAGGATGGCCACCCACCCCACAGGATTCTGGAGGCTGAACACTGGGCTCAGCCCACCTCCCCAGCAGTGACTACCTCCACTCCACCACTATGCTACAGCCTATTTTGGGCCCCGTCTTCTAAGCTGCTCCATCACATACATAATTCTTCATGAATCTCAATATTCATAAAACATTTTAAAATGTCGTGGATTCATCCCAAAAGAAGAAAGGAAGGAGGCCTAATTTCAACTGTTCCTTAGGAAATAAGTGCTTGCCTGGCCAAAGGAAGTTAGACGCTCTCGTTTCTCTAGAAACCACTATATGCAAGAACGCAGGCCATTAATTTACGCTATTTGTGCAACACAATACTTAAAGAAATGTTAAGTTCTTAAGATATTTTTACCTTGTTCCTACTATACATGTGTATCACACTTCTCATACTATGAATATAAATTTTCAAAGATTCTGAAAAAAGTACTTCTGCAGTCCCAGAATGTAAATTCCTTATGAACTGGTCATTTCTCAATTAACTTACAAACCAACGCCCAATTAACATCTTTGCACTGTCACTCTAGTCCATACCAGCCACACAAAACTGGCTACCTTGTACAGTCACAGTTCACACAAGCTCCTATCAGCTAACAACTGCCACTGATGGAAGCTGAACAGATTTATACTCGTTTCAGTTATTGTGTTTGGGAAATCAACTGAAATTTGAATACAATGAATTGACAGATGTCTAACTAAGTCAGCAGTGCAGTCCGTATCAATGCCCCCCAAACCACACTGAAAATCCTCCACACTGCCAAACTTGTCCTCGTTGAAGCCAAAGCCTTGCTGAAGCCAATGGAGATTTTGCCACCTATTTCAGTGGGCCTCAAGATATTTTCTGCAGTTGACACATCTCAATAAATCCAAGCTTTAGCACCAGATCTTGAAATTCCATACTCTGATCAAGTTCACAGTAAAACTACAAGTTCCACCTAAGACAAGATGTAAGATCAGGCCTCATAAAAACAGTCTGTCTCTTGGAATGAAGTTAAAACTTTCTCCCTGGACTTCCCTTCACTTCATCTTTCTTAATACCTTCAACGAAAGAAAGGCTATTAAGTTTTGAGAGTGATTTACCCACTTTCTTTCCTTTCCTTTTGGTAAGCATTCCCTTACTCAAAGTAACATCAGAAATAGCTCTAGAAGATATTGAAAATAGTGCAAGAAAGTAAATTAAAGCAGTAAAGAAACTCAACAGTCTATTTGTGGTAGTTAATCATGTTAAGTTTTATTTTGTCTAAAACCTCAGCGATCCTCAAAGCAAAAATAAGAAAGGCACAGTAGTTGGTTTTTCGACAATGAAAGCAAGGGCAAATGAACACTTGACAATAAAGATATATATATTCATTTAACCACATGATGATCTTGGAAAAAGCATCATTTCAGGTTGGTGGTTACACACTCGTGTTTATGCAACAAGGGCTTTACCAGTACTGCTTATTCCAACTTCCAAACTAGAACAGTTGCAGGTCACAAGGAAAGAACAGTTTATTAATCGTGCTGCTTCTGCTCTCCTGTAAGAAAGCAAAACACGCTTGTCTTTTTAGACAATCCCCATGTCTGTGCTGGGATGGGGACATCGCATAAAAAACCTCTGAAGCACAGATGCAGAACTACTAGAAGAAATTAAGCCAACTTGGAACAGAATGAACTACATTATCAAATAGCCCCTTATGCCTGGACTGTATTACTTCGGGATGACACACTTGCACATTCTCACTGCTATATCAACACTAAAAAGCATTTTAGACTTCTTAGCCATTAGACTTATCACAAGCCTAATGCAGCATGAAAAGGAACAATCACTGACCCTTTTATGCTATAAAACATAACTGCAGTTATGCAGATACAGCTTGCCTGGAACTGATGTGGAAGTAGATAAGTAAAACTCTGAAAACACAGCAAAAGTACAACGGGAGCTCCAGTAGCATACCAACAAATCCACGCCTGCAAAGCCCTTCAACTCTGGACTGTATTACTTCGGGATGACACACTTGCACATTCTCACTGCTATATCAACACTAAAAAGCATTTTAGACTTC